>VXBZ01004532.1:0-58144 GCA_013399135.1 Heliornis fulica | reverse complement strand
AACCTGGACTAGTGGAGGGTTGGAACTAGATGGGCTTTGAGGTCCTTCCCAACCCAACCCAGTCAGTGATTCTATGAAATGTTTTGCATGCAGTGACCAGATGGATTACAAAGTTACGGCATAGTCTGTCCTTGGCCACAACTGGTTGGTGCTGACTCAAGTGTGCAAAAAGGATCACAAAATTCACTCCCTCGCTTCTACATGAAAAACACCTGCAGTGGTGCTCAGGACAGCAAAGATAAAGTTTCACTCTTTGTTCTTACTTTGCTTCGCTGTCAAGTGAACAAGTGAGGCTGAGTCCAGGCTTGAATGGTTCGCCCACCATAATTGACTCGCTTTCTTTAAACAAACAAACAAAAACTTCAAGGAAAACAACCATTTCTTTTCGTAGTTCCCCAAACCCCCCCCCTTTCCACATTATTATACACACAGTAATCTATCCTGAGGGATCAACACCAGTCAAACTATCAGTACGGACATCGGTTCTCAGTAATACAAAGTTGCAGGAAAACACAGATCTCTCACATAAAAGGAATGTAGGTTTGGGGTTTTTTTAATTCTGTGTTTAATTCTTAATTCTTTGCCTTATGCTTCTGATCCCAGCATTTTAAGACCCTCATCTAAGTAACCTTACTTCCAGTAGTACAAATATTTGCCATTAACTTTCACACAACTCAATGTGAGTTTCACTGTAATGCTGCTGAATCCTGATTGTCGAGTTGACTTTTCCAGTGCTATTTATCCAAAATCAAAATCTGTGATTTCACTTATAAATAATACTGAATTTTATACTTGCAGAAGATTTTACATTCTCAATGAAACATCCTCTTTCACAAGATTAGGAATATGAATCAAAAAAAAACCTTACACTACAAGGAAATCTCACTATTTCTGGAAAAAACAAATCATTCCCACATATGTCACATCCACAAGTATCCCGATGCTTTCAGCAAACATAGCACAGTATGACAATAACAGTGATTTAATTTGGCACTTGAAAACAGTAAAGGACAACAAGCCAAATTTGCAGAGATTATATAAAGATGGCAGATGCTTTACCAAGCTTTTTAAAGGAGATATAGCCCTGTAAAAGCCTAAGCAGCATTTATTTCTATGACAGCCATCCACAACCTGCTTCAGTTCTTTTGTAAATCCTACTGCTTAGTGGAAAGAAGGAATTGTATGTATTTATTATAAATTGGTATGTATTATCCAAAGTGCTGTAATAACATTCGGGCTTTCAAGCAATAAAAGGAAAACTGTCAGTTTAAATTAATTTAAATCATGGGTGTCCACAACTTTTCTTTTTGATGTGCAGGCAGTGCAAAACAACAGCTAGAGGCTCTAGGCAACAACTGTCCCATCTCTGCTTTCCTCTAATCTATATGTTGCATTCCTCCAGTCCATGATGTCTGAGATTATGTGCCTTTAATTGTAATCTCACACCTCACTCTGGAAGTGAAACTTCCTTTTTTTGTGTGTTTAGTACTTTCTTCAGGATTTTTTGAAAGACTCAAGAATATTTTTGACAGATACTGAAAAAAAAAAAAAACCAACCTCCAAACCAAAACAAACCCCCAAACCAGCCAGCATGGTTGCACATTCAGCTGCTGCAACTTGGCCTAAGCTCTCTATAGAGCACTAGCCATGCAAAAACATCATCCACCTTGCTGAACTATTGAATACTAAACAACTGCATCCTAAGCACTGGCAGCCTATCTACCCTGTTCATCAAGATCAAATGCAAAACCAGACCTGTTTTCCCTAAAGCTCATGTTTTACATTTACATCCACCAATTTGCATCAATACAGAGGCAGTAATGCACCTCAGCACCCCTGGTACCATCAGCCCTCCTTGATACATCCTTGGTACCCCTGGTATCATCAGCCCTCCTTGATATATCCTTATTCACACCTAAATTACTTCCTGCCCTGTCTTCTACAATTCCTCACAGACCTTATTAAGTGCACACAATTTACAAGAGGTTTGAACCCCATGGCCGTATTTTGCTGTTATGTTATTTGGAAGTTTTTATCACCTCTCTCCTCCCACTCCGCCACCCTCCTTGTCCAGCTCCAGCAGACCTCCTCCTGCCACTGTCAGGGTGACAATCTTAAAACAACACGTTGGTTTCCAGCTTTCCAGAGACAAAGTCTTTCATTTCTGAAGTTCAAATATTCACCCATGGTTTGATACCATGAAGTCCTACGGAAAATAACTGCATTGCTTCTGAGTTCTGTCAAGCTGGTATTTTCTATTTTGCCCTCTTCAATCCATCTTCCCCTTTCCAGACAAATCAAAACTTAAGAGATTTTCTAAATCTTTCACGAGTTGTGTTGCTTTCTTTTGGATTCTAAATGGTTTGTATCCTTGGAGCTTGGTCTTTCAACACTCGTGTTGGCTACAGTTTCACCTGTGGTGAACAGGGAGGAATTTTCTTTCACATTTCACCTGCAACATTTCTGTTAATAAAACTTTTGCCACATTTTGACAACTTATTTTACTATTTGTTACTGTCCTCGTATCTGATTCTGCAGCACTTACACTTAGCTTTTTCTGATTTTATATTTGCATATGCTGCATTTAGCTTTATTTATCATACTTTGTTTCATTCATTAGAGATCACAACTTCAGTTTATTGAGATCTTTGGAATGATAAGCCTTCACAACTTCTCTCTTATGTAGCTGCACCCTCTGATTTTTGTACATATGCCCTCATGTTTTTTACCCTCTTCCAAGAAAAGGTTTGCATGCACTGTCCTTGTTCAAGGACAAACAACTAAAAACTCTTCTTTAAGTAACATTGTTCATTTTGCAAAGTAATCACATTATAATAACTGTTTAACCTGTGACAACACAAAGAACAGCATTAAAGTTGAGATAAAGTTCTGTAAGTCACCATAGCCGCTCTCACCAAGAAGGAAAAAAGCCTGAAATGGTGTAGGATGGAGAACAGCAAAGAAGGTCACAAGAAACGTCCAGTTTATCATCATAGAGCCTGCTACCACATACAAACCACATTCATGATGGACAGCTACTATCAGTATCCCTTCCAAATGCCCAAGGGATGGGAATGTGGGGGGAAAAGGTACATGCCACCCCTGAGCACCCTTGCCATGCTGCAAGCTCACTGCTTCGCAGGAGGCGGGTCCTCTCTGCCCAGAGCAGCAATACAGCGCACAGACACGGGCACACAGCAGGCAGCTGAACCCCACACTGACCTGGAGAGAGAGGGGAGCGCCACAGAACTGCAGCCTCCAACAAAGAGGCCAAGAAAAAATTAATGAAATCCTCCTGGCTTAGGCTGCACCTAACTTCCAGAAATGTTCTGCACCTGCTCTGTGCTGTTTTCCTACTGTTAATGCAGCTGAAAAATGTTTGGTCATAATTAACCCTCCTGAAGTCGGGAGTTCAGCCTTAAGTGCTCATTTAATTTACAACATCCCTCAGGCTCCAATGGCTAGGCTTTCTCCAAGGAACACCGAGGGCTTGTTTCACACAAGCTATAATTCATTTTACTTCTCAGCACCATTGACTTCCACCCACCCCACCCCCCTTTTTTTCTGAGGGTTCTACATTTTTCCAGTTACTTCGCATAGCATAACTTTCATCCTCTTCCTTTCATGTCATGCTCTACATCCTGTATTAAGATTACAAAACATCTAGAATGTTACAGATTGCTAAACCACTCTTCACACAAAAAAAAAACCTGCCTTTTTAAATAATTGAGTTATTCTAAATGGGGTTTGATCAGTGAGATTCAGACTCTGTTTTAAAGTTGCTTTTCCTCAGAAGAAAATGATTTCATGAATTTTAAGTAATATAAGCAATACAAAAATCATTACAGCAAAAGAAGAGTATGGAGCCTGATACTTCCCTTAAAGACAATGAGATCATGCTGCTGACTATAATGAAATCCATTTCAGCCACCAAATTGCTAAAGGACCGAAATTATATAATTACTCACATTAAAACACAATTATCTTTTCATGCTGCTATTGAAATGATTCTAACTGATAAAATGGGAATGTAAGTTATTTTCTATTTTATAAACATTAACATTTTCTGAGTATAAAGTATTTAGAGTCACATTACATAGGAAATTAATACTGTGTGTGATAGCTTCCCACTGAGGGCTCGTGAAATGTTTTTGACTTCAAAATAATAATCGTAATTCTTTCCAAAATTATCTGGGGATAATAATTCCTGGATCCCTAGGGCAAAACATCACCATGCTGAAGCTGGATGGTGGAATCTGCCCTCTGTTAATTATGGTAACTACCTTGTTTCTAAACTCTTGCAAAGTTTAAGTGGAAGAAAAGATTTGTCAGAGAAAGCCTCTTTCTAAATGTGACAATTGTGAAAACATGCAGGTACGTATCAATATTAAAGTAACCCAAAATGAGTTCAAACGTTTTAATAACTTCTCTGTAACACCTGGAAGTTTGCACACATACCACATACACTGACCGTGTCTTTATCACCACTGAAAATGAGGCATTCAGGTGAGCATCAACCTTGCACTTCACAACACACATGCAAAACCCTCTTCAGTTCAGGTAGCACTGAATGAGCCCTAGGAGTTATACAAGGCATTCCCTTAGACCACAAAGCTTCCCGAAAAGCTTTAGACAAGGGTTTGAACCGTGAGAGCCCAGGGGTCAGCCACCTATTCTGTCAGTGCTTCACTACATGTGGCAGCAACACTTCAAGGCGACTTCTAGCAACCTCAGAGGGTCTTCAACAACAGTAGCCACTGCAGTGGCTACCAAGCCTTTGAGATCTGTGATTAATGAGGTTACCTCGGAGTGCCTGTTTTGGATTTGGCTTTATACTGCAGTGAAAACCAAAACTGTCACTGTACAGTTCTATAAATACATCTGCAAGTACACGGAAGCACGAGAAAATGAACACAGATATAAAAATTACAAATAAAAATGCTAATTTTTCAAACATTTATAGACAGATGAATGCACCATTTTCACACAAAAAGGCTTATATAAATGTACAAAAATAACCATGCTATTAAGAAATGCATTCAGTTTCCCGTTTTAAAAACCTAACTCTTAAAGCTGAGAAGTCATGTAAGCTAATGACCACATCATTTCAGAAGGTTTTAACATTCTGCAGTATTCAGAAAAAAAGTCATTAGGAAAAATTAACAACAGGAAAAATATTTTCAAAGCATGATCACATATTTCAAAATCTGAAATACTAAACCTGCAATTTAATACAGCAGGTCAAACATTAAGAGCTATAAAGATGAACAGAAACAATAAAAAAAGGCAAAGGATTTCAGAGAGTACTGTTCATCTGTGTTCGTTACAGAATCAGTTTGAGAGCTATCACTTTTTGAAATCCTAAACATAGTCTTAAACTTGAGATTTTTTTAATTTTTTTGTCTGCTCTACATCAAGCTATGAGGTTCTTGAAAAGCATGGCTCATACAGCTTTAACAGCACTGTAACCTGGGCTTGGCTATCACGCTTTATAAAGACTACACGCTGTATTGTGTGTCTGATGCTGCAAGTACAGTCAAATATACATCACGCATGATGAATTAAACACACTTTTTCGAGCGGACATCTATTCTTGCCAAACAATTCAGAAATAATACTAAATAGTTTAAACAGACAGAACTCTGGCCCGAATTCAAGAAAAGCAGCAAGATGTTAAAAAAATATCTCAACAGAGCTGCCTTTTCCAGACAAAGAGCCTTTTTTTCCCCTCTTGGCACAGAGGTTTGGGACCAGAGCCAAGGTGCTACTTATCAGCTGTTTGACATCAGGGGAGGACTGCGTGCGTCAGTGGACCCAGTAGGGACCCCTGGCTTATGGCAGTGCACCATGTGGTTCTTATCTTATCAGTGTGCAGGGTCTGGCACTTCTACCACAGCAGTGTGAAAGGAAAAGGGGGAGAAAAAAAAAGGCGGGGGGAGGTGAGTAGGAAGGAAGGTGTATATAACTAGGAGGGAGAAGGTCAAATGGGACTTGTGAGCCAGGCTGGACTGAAGAACAGAGCCCAGATTATACTTTGGCCTACCGCGCTGCATACAGTTGCAGAAAATCCTAACGGAGATTTCTCCCGCTTTCCCCATATACTTGTAGGAGAGGGGAGCTACTTCTCATTTAGCTTCAGAGCAGGCAAAGCACCGTGCATGTCAGGGGGACAATGCTCCCTTTCATATACAGCTCAGAGGGAGCTGCCAGAGAAATGAGGAATACAATATACTCATGAAAAACCTTATCAAGGTAAGAGCATCCTCCAGGAAATCTCTGAAGTGATGCAGTTTCTTATTGCAAACACGACTGAAACTGCCCAGATTATTTCTTCAAATGCCCAGCTTCAGCAAGATTTATTACAGCAAATTACTCTCAGGCACAAACAAGACTTATGGTACGCTCCAATTCCATGCTTAAAATTCGACTGCACAAATGAACCTTTGTATTTAATGCTAAGAAAAACATTCATTCAGGAAGGCAATCAAGTAAAATATCTGCTTTCTAAGCTTTATTCCAACTGAAGAATATAATTACTCAGAAAAATATGATTTGTTTTATCCTATCCTTCCTACACAATGTGTATGAATCAGACAGCAAAAGTCACCTCCTTCAGATTAACTTCCTTAAATTAGGCACTATTTTACCTCTAAAGCTGCATCACAAGGTATAAATTACAAGAAAAAAATGAGAAGCTGTTCAAGTATCTGTGGCTATTAGTGGGTTTGTACCCCTTTATGATTATATATATATATATTTGGTTTGTACCAGTCTTTATAATTACTCCAGGTATTTTCCTACAAAAACTTTTCCTCTTATACTGCAGTGAGCCAGACTAACCTCAGTACATAACAAAAAAGAATTTCTTCCAGCTCTTAATAATATTCTGTGATATTCTCATGCTTACACAGAAACTGTTTGTTAAGGATTCAGCAATGCTCCAATAATGCCTCCTTACTAAGGACCAGGATTGGGCAGCCTATTGTGGAGTTAGTTCTGTTCACTCTGTTAAAGGTTCTAGTTTTGTTTCTTCAAAACGACATTCTCAAAGTGTGCCATCAACAATGGTTATGCTTTGCTGCATACTACTATCCCATGCTTCCAGTTTCCTTGCATTACATCAACCTTCTGAACCACAATAATACTGTAGAGTCTGTGGGACAATCGCTGCTCTGAAGAGGCAATATGCTTTTATGGTCAAAACACGCCAGCAGAAATGAAGAATTAAATAAAAACATATCCTAAGCCTTTGTCAACATTGCCAGGAGGAGAATAAAATCTGTGCTGCAAGTTTAGTGTATTTTAGGCAATTTTCCAGCAAAGTTGTACACTTTCTTCTCCAAACATGACCTATTCATTAGGTAAATACCAATAACATACTTTCACAGAAAACACAAAATAAAAATTTGTCATTGAGGAACCTTACATTTAAAACACTGTCTATAAAGTGAAATACAACATAACCATTGGTTTGCTATGAAATTACCATAGTATAACAGTTTTTCTGATTCTGATTTGTATGATTCTGATTTATTTTTCTGTTTTCTTATTTGTTACTTTATTTAGGTCAACAGATTTTTTTCATTATCAGGTTTAGGAGACTGAGATAAAAACAGAATCAGAAACCTAAAGATAGACATCACCTTTACACACTGGTCTGCAGTTTAGCCTTTACCCATGGATTTCTGTCCTTGGATGAAGTCATGGCTGCAATCATCTCAAAAGGCTGGGCAGAGCGACCAGGATACAGAATCAGCATCTTGCAGAGCATGCTGTTTCCCCTCAAGTCAAGTGATAAATATAGAAATTATTGGCAGCGATCAAATATCACTTTGCATCATGTGCCTCTATGTGTCACATGGCTTACAGAAGAAGGTACTCTTCTTGGACCGTGTGAGTTCTCAAGAAACAGTACTCTTCTGCTTCAATTAGCAAGTGCAATTGACGAATTCTAAGCACAGTTACAGATTTATGACACACATAAATAAACACTGGATGCTTCATTAGCCAAGAAAAACAGACACACATAAAAAAATAAGGTGCATCATCTCTGAAGACCATATCTGTCACATTAGATGGTTGCTCAAATACAGAAAAGGGTCTACCTGGGAACTGCACTTTGCAACAACCCCCCTCTTCTTCCTCCTTTGTTTTCTTTGGAACTAGACAATCATCGAGATCACAGTGCAACTATACAACAAGTCATTTTATGTAAGTCAATTTAAGTGCTAAACTTAAGCTTAAGACATATACCAATGCTTTGCCAGCTGTTAACACAGCTAAGAAAATTTTTTACATAATTAAATCAGATCACAGGCTCTACACAGAATGTACATATATACTACGTACTACTCAGTGTGGCTTACTTCACATATGAAAGCTGATTTGGTTTTATAACTACAACAATTGCAAGTTATATCCAGTTAAGTCAATGACCATGGCCATCTTTGGGTAACCCCTCCCTCTACCTCTCAAGTCCTATGGAACCAACACAGGTCTTGAAGATGGATCAGATTATCTTCCTCACACTCGTCTTGCTCAATTTTTTTATTTACACTGTATTTAAATTCCAATTAATGAAAACACTATTAAAGATTTCATATCACAACTGGCATATTCTCACCCACCAAGTTTCTGTTGTTTGTATTGTGACAGCGTACAGAGTAGAAGGACCTCAATTTCACTTCTGGTTTCAGATTTTAACTTACTTCAGACACAAAGAAGTTGGTTTTGAAATTTTGCTGCTAATCTTTTAGGATTTTAGGTTTGTGCCCAGGATTTCAGGGGATTTTTTTTCTTTTGCAAGGAGAAAGGGGGGGTGGGGAGGGTGGAGACACAAAGGAAGAAAGGATTTATTTTTTTCCTAGAAAACTAGAATTATAACTTATTTACAGGGGAAAGGTAATCATTAATATGAGTAACCAAGTAGTCTTCGCTCTACTTCTATCCCAGAATAGGAAACAAAAACAGTTGTCAGTTTTTCTCCTGGACAGCACTCTGAATGCACCACAGAAGCAATGCAGCCTTCTCAGGAGAGTCATCTCTTACTATGGCTGGTTTCTTTTCAACTGAAAAAAAAAAAAAAATGTATTTCTGTCCATCATAACCCTATCCCAGAGGATGAAATTCTGATGACACATTGGCCTAAACACCAGAAGGAATAAAAAACCCCAGCTGGCCCTCGAAGTGTGACCTGCCAGAATCACAGGGATGTGATTACTGCAGAGACACAGTGTGGCTAGCAAGCTGGTTCAAACATGGTCAGTCTTTCAACACAACTACTTGTTACCTGCAATCCTTAAAGGATTACCAAACTTCACTAGGATGTGACGGTTCTAGATTAAAACCATTGATTTTTAAAATAAAAAATTTCAAAACACTTGTCAAAAAGTAGCAACCAAGCTGGCAAAGGAAGAATAGTTTTTGGTTTTTTTTTAAGGTACAGTTAAAAAAAAAACAGTTCTTTGGTAACTGATAACCTGAGAATCAAAAAAAGTTAAATTTCTTAATTCTTATATTTGAATATAGAACAAAGCTTCACTCCATACACATTATTTTTATATCTATAAAATTGATATAATTCTTTTAAATCAAACTTTACCTCTGCTAGGATAATATCCCAATACTTAAATACTACTTCCACTTCTTTATTTAGCATAGTGAGGTCAATAGAATGTCTTCATGTGCTTAAAGATAATCACATCTGTGCTCAACAAAAAGGACATCTGTTTGTACCCTGCACAGCTTGAACATCCTATTTAGCATGGCCTTGATCTTGACCACACCTACTACAAATACCCTAATTAAAAAAAACCAAACAAACAAACAAAAAAACAACAAATCAAGATCAACCATTGATCATTCTCTTTTAAGCATTTTTATGGATTCCTTTACTTTCCATGACCGATTTCCGCAGTCTTCAAACTGCTATGCAAACAGTGGCTGAAATTAAGGCTCCCAACATCCATGTAAGATGGATGAAGTGATTCCTAAACTTTCCTATCTCATTAACAGATCTTGATGAACACTGCTTTTTTGACATTCTGATGTAATTCAGATCAACATCTTAATGTGTATGTAAAGAGGAAAGCATTATGAAAACCAAAACTGCATAAAAAGCATCAGTCAGAAGGAAAAGAATTATGTGTGCTAAAATGAACAAAACAAAGGATTAACATAGCCTAGCTAATGAAGTGCCATGAGAAATTTAACAACCCCATATAGTACAAATCGTTATCTTATCCAAAGATAAGACATGTCCACAGCTAGAAAAATGATTCAGGGTGGACTGAAGGAAAAAAATTGTTTCCTCAACCATATGAAATTTGTTAAAATAGTCCTTAGCATGAGTTCCCTAAAAAGACTGCAGCACAAACAGTACGTGCTTGGGCAAACACTATCTCAAAAACTCCCAAAATGTGCTCAAAACATGTTAAGAGAATGCTTTGAGAAGGTCTGCAGAAAAATAAAATTTAAATAAACAATATTTGAAAAATATCTTTTATATAGACTCATTAGTATCTGTATAATCTTATGTTTTTACTTTCATTGAACTAGTAAGTCTGCCCCACAAGACATTAGTATGTGAAATAAAGCACGTTATAATGCACATGTGGATACAGTGAATCCTCTACCTATTGCTATTTTGGCAGAATATTTATTTTTCCACAAAATTCAGTAAAACTACCTGGACAGGTTACTTTCAAGAGAACACTATAGCCGTCACATTCACAATTACAGTCACTGGTTTTAGTCCTAACCTATATTAAATTACAGATTGTCTTGACACCCATTTCTATTTTCTCAGAGAAAAAAAACTTTTATAAGATTAAAATCCCAAACTAAAAAATTTGCTTCCAGGCAATTTTAAGAGGACTGAAAAAGCACTCCTACAAAAGAAAAAATGTTAGCTGATAAGCATTTTGGTAACCCTTTTTTTCCACCTTACCAAAATCTCTTCTAAACCAAACAACGCTGTCTTTACTTCACCACTGTCAAGTAACACATACGTTTCCAGACCGTATTACCTGATGTTGCACATCCAAACTATACTTTTCTGCACTTAGACCACACACACCCTATAAAGTTTGGCACAAAAATCCACTAGCCTCTTGCTAGCAACCAAAGTGTTCCAGAAGAACATGCCCAGACAGTTGCTTTTGCCTGGGCAGTCTTCACAACATCAGCTCAGCTGAAGAGGCCCAGCTTTATCTGCAGGCACGCTTTCATTCCATGCACTGCCAGCTAATACTCCCCTTTGGAAACAACTTTTCCAGGACAGCCAAAGCTAAGGCAGCACACTGTAGGAGATGCTTGTATCTTGTCAGGGAACTGCAGCCATTCGTACCCAAAACTCCACAGATCTCTTTTTCAACCTGTTGCTTCTTCATCTCGTTTTTCCTCGGTACGGAAAACACAATGGCACATAGGAACTCATAAACTCTTCAAATAAAAGTCTCTAGACATTAACATTCATGCAGAGGGAAAATAACAAGCTGTTTGGCATTGGTAAAGCAACTCTATAATCCCATCAATTACAGTCCCATTCTGCAGGAACAGTGGCGCTCTACCTGATCCTTAAGTTCTCAGTGGTTGGCTGACCCGGAAACATTTTTCTGCCCAGAAGCTTCAGGCTAACTATAGCACATCATCCAGTACACTGTGGGCATCCAGTAAGGTATCATCATCATTCAAAATGGCGCTGCTCACTTCAGGGGCAAAGTACAAAGTTAAATTTCACTCATTTACCTTCCTGAAATACCACAGGGGTTCACAGACACACACTGTTCACAGACACCTCTTGATTGAGCGTTTCAGATTCAGCCAGAACACTAACTTTTAAAAGGAGACTGCATTGCCTGTTCATCTCTGGAGAAAAGGTTTTACTTATACAGGCACATCAGCATTCCCAGTGCTAGTACACTAGAAAAAAAGGCTTCGGTTCGTTCATAAACCTGTCAGTAGCTTTGCTAGCAAAAGTCTTAACAGGTTTTTCTTCCAGACTCTGACTTCTGAGTGGGGAGACACAGGAGACTATGCTTACAAAGTAAAACTTTTGCTCATAAAATGTTTGCTGTGCTGAAGCCTAGAAGCCAAAACCTGCAAACATGTCAGCATGTGTCGAATTTTAATTATTACTGATTTCAGTAGGCATATTCACAAATCTACAAAATTTTAAGTGACTCCCACACACAAATGCCTACAGCAGCACTAAAACTACAAGAGGGATCAAAACTGTTGAACAAAAATGACTTTTCATCTACCAAGTTTAAAATCTTGCAAGCTTTTAAAAGTATTTTTAACGTAGAAAAGGTAAAAACTTCACCTAGTGAAATCCAGCCACAGAACTGTTGTAGGGCTTGTTTTGAAAGCAGCGTTGCTCTTAAAGGAAAGCAACACTCAGGATTCCACCTGGTTTACACAGTTGGCCCTTCCACCCAAATCAGGCAGGGACAGCTAAACCAAAGCTGGGCCACTGACTGGGTGTAGAGCTCTCCTCTGAAAGGTACACTTCCTCTCACACTGCAGAAGCACCTCTCTGCTTATCTTGTTAGATAAGGTCTTATCTGCTAGAGGCTTGAAAAAAGTGTCAGCCTTCCAGCCTCAATAAAACAAACTAACCCTTGGTCTTTCAAATTTGCAAGTTCTGGTAGTTTCTCTCTGATTTGTGGTTTGTTGGGTTTTGGTTTTGTTTGTTGTTTTTTTTTTTAACCGAGTAACAACTAGGTAGAAATAATCAAGACATTTGTCATGCACATTTCAAGTAGCTACCCCAGGCTGGAGAGTCTGTGGTATATCAAAAAGGATTCAAAGGAAAGCCACAAGTGTTTGTAGCTGGGAACAAACATGTGAAGAGTGTCCAGATGATCCTTTCAAATGTGTTGACAACCTTGGAAAACAGCATGTAATGACTCACATTACTGGTCTGGTGAGGACAAGTGCACACAAAACCTTTCCAGGAGACAGAAGCCAGGATTTAATTGCTTGGGTCTCCCTGTAAGAGCAGCCATGCCAGTGGCAAGACCCACTTTGCCCCCAAGGTTCACTTTAACTTTTAATGGATGCTTGGAGCTGGTCACACCCTTGATTTCACATGCCGACTCATTCATTCATTTTAAAGCCACAAGCCCTCTACACAGAAGAAAATACACTCTGCTAAGAAATCCTAGTCTGATACAGGGATACCACAAGAAAAAAGTTAGTCTTGCATCTTAACAAAGGACTTTTTAGTATTAAAGCTACTAATATTGTCACTTGAACAATGGGAAGACAGTTGACTTGACTCCACACCAAATACTGCAACAGACACACTCAGCATTTCCATATAAATCAGTGGAAAATACATTTACAATATAGCAAGGAGATCCAACTTCAAACACCCAAGAGTTTACACGGGAGAAGCTTTCATTTTCAGCTTATTCCTTTTTATTTTATATTATTTGTGTTAAAAAAAAGAATACTCAGTATGTAAAAACAATAGGACCTATATCTGATTCAAGTTAACAAGCCTTTAAAGAGGAAAGCAATTCCACAAACTGATAAATAGTCTGTTAACTCTTCAGACATTGGAACCCTGACTAACTGAATAACTATCATTTTGTCCTTTAGAGGCGATGCCCACTGCTTACTTAAACTGGATCCCATGTTTTCACTTTCCTTCTCTGAACATATTCTTTGTCTCTCCCCTGTTTTTCTTGCCCTCCTTAACAGAGAGACATCTACTATTACCTATATGGGGCAAACAGAGCTCAGATGCAAGGAGGACGGGGTCAGTCTTTTTTCAGTGATGCCCAGTACAGGACAAGAAGCATTGTGCACAAACTTGAATACAGAAGTTACACCTAAACATGAGGAGGAACATCTTTACTGTGAGGGTGGCAGAGCACTGGGACAGGCTGCCCAGAGAGGCTGTGGAGTTTCCATCTCTGGAGATATTCAAAACCCACCTGGATGTGATCCTGTGCAGCCTGCTCCAGGTGATCCTGCTCTAGCAGGGGAGTTGGACTACATGATGTCCAGAGGTCACTTCCAACCCTTAACATTCCGTGAGAAATGTGAAAAATTCTGACAACAGAGGAACCTGGTAAAGGGAGCAAAGCAAACATACTACTAAGCAGCTCCAGGTGAGGCTAAACATGGTCAGCTGTGGAATAACTGGAACACCGAGGAACCTGAAGAGTCATCCAGTATTTCTGCAATAACCACCTATGTACACAGTAACTGATGCCCCACTAGGCTAAAGGGGCAACAGATGAAACACAAAGGTCACTGTTCAGAAATACAGCACAATCACGGAGTGACAGGACAAGGGGTAACGGCTTTAAGCTGAAGGAGGGGAGATTCACACTAGATATGAGGAAGAAATTCTTCCCTGGGAGCACAGTGAGTCCCTGGCACAGGTTGCCCAGAGAAGCTGTGGCTGCCCCTCCCTGGCAGTGTTCAAGGCCAGGATGGATGGGGCTTTGGGCAACCTGGGCTAGTGGAGGCTGTCCTTGCCCATGGCAGGGGGTTGAAATGAGATGGGCTTTTAAGGTCCCTCCCAACCCATGATGAGATTCTATGAATGTTCCTGCTACATAGAGAGAAAAAAAAAAAAGTAATAAACTAATAATCAGGACCGTAAAGTTAATCCATTTTTACAAAGAACATACAGCTCACATAGAATATAGCATGCACATATAGGATAGCAGTATGGATTAGAAGGATGGAGCACTACAACATTCTTCTGAAATATACCAGCAGTTTCTCCCCAAAAATCTCCATTAGTGCTTTTCAGCTGATGTTCCTAAACTTCCATGCATACAACAGTAGTACATAACAACTGCTGAGAAGTACTGGGAAACTATACACTGCAAATCCTAAAAAGATTTTTCTGCTCTGATCCACAGATTTATATTGTTATGACTAAACCCACAGTCCCATATAGAAACACAGCTAGTCCACAGGGATTGGAAAGAGTTGCTAATAGATCACCAGAAATTGAGCATGAATGCTTTTAATTATTTCAAACATAAACCAAGATCTCAATTACAGTTTTTAGTGCAAAAAGAAGGAAAAACTCCGTTACAAAATAATGTATTAAAAACATTAAAACGTTTTTCTGCCATCACATACTGTCAATATCTGCATCCAGGTCTCTGAGTCCCAGTGTTTCCTCTGCTGTAATAGCCAGCATCAGTAGAACCTAAATCAGCAGATGGAATGCAATTCCCCATAATTTATGTGTGAGTGATGTCAGTAGCTGTTAGAGAAAAACAGTAACCCTTCAGGCTTTGCTCATGTGAGGAAAAAGCCTTTCAATTAACATTTAAAATTAAAAGCTGCAGCATTATTTAATTAAAAATAACATGGCTATTTGGCTCCGCTCTGGCTGTAGTTTGTTAAAAGTCCTCTCCTTTAAGTAGTCAGTGGCCTTAGATCATATGCACACTTCTCGCAGCATAGGGAGAAGGCAGAAGCCTTTAAAACACAGTAAGACACAAACCTCACAATCAGCAGGAAGATCCAGTATTTTCAAAGTCATCTGGGATGTCTGAAATTATTTTCAACTCATTATCTTGAGATTAGAGATTAAACTGACAGTTCTTAAAATTAGTCATGTCAGAAAAATCCTTTTTCATGTAATTGTAATTTTTACTGTTCAGGGCAAGTTTATCAAAACATTTGCAACCAGTGAAGACCAGACTTAGAGAGTCCAATTTGTTTCAGAAATGGTAAAATAAAGTATAACTTCCATTTTTAAGAAAACAAGCAAAACAAATAAACAAAATCACCAATACTGTCAAACTTAAGAGTACTTCAAGTACTCAATCAAAGGATTAACAAATTCAATTTTAGACTAAAACTGGTGAAAAATCTGGTTTGCATTTGGTCAAGTAGGAAGGCTTAAAAAAAAAAATCTAAACAACAATCTCAGAATATGTACATTTACTCTTTTTTCCATGAGTAAGTTCTTGTCCAACTTAAAAACGTAATATAATTTTAGACCATGCTAGCATGATGTTATTCTTTTTCAAAGCCTGATCTTGAGACACGAAACACAAAAACACTCATTTGTTAAGCATGAAATGTTTAAGCAGCATACCCTAACTACTCATTTCATACATTTAATAGTGCTTCAAAGTGAATCCTTCAGTTTATATAACTGTCAAATCAAAATCTGAAACAGTTCAACAGCTACCTCCTTAGTAAATACAAGCTTCAACATTCAATTCAAAAGTTTTGCTTAATAAAAAGACTTAAAACATTTTTAAAAAGCAAGTCACTACCATCATTCCCTCTCTATCCTCTTCCCCAGAAAACTGTATTAATGCAAATTCCCAAAATAACCATTCTCAGCCAGGAGAAAAGCCTGGGAATTGCTACCTAAAGAGCATAAAGTTTTAGAGGGCAATGAGAATTTAAACCAGGAACTTTGAGTGGAAAGCATGATGAAGCCTTAATTAAAACATTTTTGTTAATAAAAATAGATTTGCTCTAGAGAACAAAATTCAGTTTCCACTTCTGACATCATTCTCCCCATGAGATCTTGAGGAAGTTCTAAAGGCCAAACCACTCAGTAGGAACCAGTGATTCAAGATGTCACGTTCTGGTACCCATCAGAGTCTTCAGCCTGTCAGAAGGGCTAGCTTGCTCTTTATTTAGGTTTACTTGGTGTTATGAAAGTAATTTAAATAAGCCCAGAATTTTCACAGGAGAGACATTCTAGCACAGAGAACTGTAAAAATTGTGGCTACACTTCACAATATGGTCCCAAATGTCTCAGTTTCCCACCTGTAAAACCACCTTTGCACTAAAAGACTACAATAATCAGTTTGACCAGAAAAACATGTGTATAGCAAACCAAGGGACAGCTATGATCTTTACTGCCATTCATATATTTTTAGAATTTTTTCTTGGAACTCTGACATAGAGGAGTGGCTGTTGAATACCGTGATTAATCTATGATGAATAATTCCATTAGTCAATCAACGAAGCAAGTAAATAAAAAAAAGCAGACTGAGTCTTGGGGTTTTATCAGTCAGAATGATCAAATAAGCTGTTGCTGAATGAGGATGCAAAAATCCCTGTCATCCTTAGAAGGTTAAAGTTAGTTGAATTATTTTATTGCCAGGAATTTGTTGCTTCCCTTTTTGATCTTTTTTTGTTTGTGTAAAAAAACCCCAAAACATTAACCTTTTAAACCTAGAATACTTTGATAGATAAACAATCAACTGCTACTGTGTTACAAAACAGATTAACTCTGTCAAATAAAACCCAAACCAACCTACATGATTGATTCAGACTCCTTAAATACAGAATAAAAAATTTTTAAAAATACATATTATTACCTTATTTAAGGCTACATTCTCATTCCTTTTTATAACTAGACCCAAACATTTAATAGCTACAGATAACAAAAAGGAAAGAGGAATCAGAACTGCCCAATTTCCTCATATATTAAGAGCACCTAATATAAAAACTTTATTAAAAATATGGCAAATGTTTTCCCTCTTTACCATTAAATGGCTTACAGAATTCTTAACACTGGTATCATTTTTATCTTGAGCAGCTGTAATTGTCTGGCTATTAGCTTTCCTTTTATTTTTTTCCTTCCTTAAACACATGAATACCAAAGCCTATTACTAATCTGCCAGTTTGTACACTTGGTGACTGAAAAGAAGCAACATTTGTCTAATATGACACATATGACACATCTGTTATGAACTCTTGAGATTAAACATTTAACTGTGAATTGATAATCAACTGGACTTACATTCCACTTAGATTTGTTTGGCCTAATCAATATTCCTCCAAGAGCAGAAGCGGTTTTATTCCACATTGTCTATTTTCTTTAATGTTAACCTTAGCAGTACATATTACTAATGGTTGCTACACACCATAAAATATCAGTATGTCCAGCAGATTCATAAGAAAGTATCTACACCTGTCTCAGCTTCAGTATGTAAATAACATTCCTTGGTGTCTTCCTACCTTTTGCTCAAAAGTTGTAAATAAATTCAAAGTGTCACACAGTCACATTTTGCAACTGATCTTGCAATGAGCTGCCTATGAATGATCCAAGTATGGATTCAGAGTTAATTCTGGCTATCTGGAGATGCAGGGTCTGCCTCTGTGGGGCTGCTATTAGATTATGAACAATTTTGGACAGCATTTTGTCTGCGGTCATCTGTAATTAATTTAATGATGCAATGCTGGGGGAGTGAATTGTGGCCTCAGTCCCTCAATGTTTGTATGGAAGCATCACTGAACAGAGGCTGAAAATAAAAAGGAAAATTAAATGCCATAATACACAGTCACACAGGGTGTTACTGTTCAATTACCAGCACCCCCAGGAAAAAAATGACAGGATCTCTGAAGCCCACCGAGACCATTCTGGAGTACACTCACAAACTACACTGGGAATCCTGAGAAACGCTAGACAGGCTCTAGCTAGAGAAAAGCAGCTGGGGCTCTGACTAACAGATCAGTCCTCTTTAACAAGCACTAAACTATGTATGCCCATTTAGCTTTCACAGATGTACACCTCACTGAAGCTTTAAAGTAGTTTTCTGGGGAAAGTGGTTAAATTCAAAATATCACACAGAATCACAAACTACCAACCCAACCAGGAAAAGAAAACAGGGAAGTATTTTTATATGTACACCTAGTACAGTAAGTCTGGGTAACCAGAGGAGCACATCTACAAATGCTTACGGCTATTTCTCTCCAGTTGTAGATTCAAGCAAACACTAAATGCCCTGTAAGTAAAACAAGCTTACAAAGACTGTGCATTAATACTCTTGTTAGTAAGGCTTAGGAAAATATTGTTTTACATTCTGTTTCTAAGAAGTAGCACTACTGGGGTTTTTTTATAAATGGCAGAATGTACTAAAAACTTCAAAAACTCATACAGATGGATCAGTTGTTAGAGCACTACCTGTAACCTTGCATGGCGTTAGATACGTAGCAGTGCCCCTGGCAGTGGCAAACTGACACCAAGCATGTAATCTGAAGTGCAATCTTAGTGGCAACGTCTAGAAGCATTTATACAGTTACCACACTATAACCAGAAAAAACATAAGACCACATAGACCATCTATACCCTCATCTGTCCTCTACCTTGTCCTCTGAAGTGGTGCAGGCTATTGTCTGAGCTGGTTTGCCAGCTCACACTAGGTCATTTTTTCCTCTCAGAGCTACATGACGCCCACCATCCTTTTAGGACCCATTAGTATAAATGTTGCTTTGGCAGAATTAGTAGAGCCATTACCCTGCTCATAGCAGTCAGATCACTTCTGATAGTTCAACAAAAAAGAAAATATGACCAGAGCTGAAAAAATAAACAGAGTATTACTCAAAAGCAGAAAGCTTTAAGATTAGACACGTTTGCCTGCTTAGTTTTCTATCCCAAGAGTTAACACTATTCTAAGCAGTAGGTAACGCACAGAAACGGGACATATAGTCTCAAAGTTGTGTGCAGTCCTTCCAGTATCCCAGTAACAGATGGAATTAGATCTATAATGCAGGCAGGAATTAAATCATATTTTTAGTATAGTCTTTTAAAAAATATTAGTGTTTTCTGCCTTGGAAGTGTTCCCTGAAGATTTTTTGTTGGGTTCGGTTGGTTTGGGTTTTTTTTAATAAACTTTCCTTTCTGCTTTTCAATGCATACACACAGAAGGTGGCCAAATGAAAATACTATAAAACCTCAGGCATAACATCCTAAAGCACTGACATTTGTTTTTCACCTGGCCTGTGAAATACCACCTTGTCCACACACTTTCCCACATCTGTCATCTGCTCTCTTGCATACTTGATACTGTTGCTAGAAGTTCAGGAAATACAGTATTATAAATAAAAACAGCATCAGTGATTATTTTCAACCAGAACAGTATTTTCAATCAATAAATGGGTAAGAAAGAATCCTACAATCCCGTCAGTTATCTGATATTTTGAATGAGATCAGTTTTCACATAAAGGGGGCTTATTTTCACAGCTCGGTTTGCCTTATGTTTTATCATCTACCTCAGCGCAGTGCTGCGCAAGAGGCATTCTATAAAGCACATAACACTTTCAAAGGGAAAACACTGAGGATTGGACTAACTTGGTGGGGGAGTGGGGGAGTTGCTTCCTCTTCCTAATACAAAAAGTAGCAATTAATTCTACTGTGCTACTCCTGAACACCACACAATGAATAGTGAATTGTTTTCAGAGGTTTTATTTTACTGCCATTTTTTCCTGCCTTTAGCCAAGAAGCAAAAGTAAAATAAGGAATTTAAAATTTCTCAGTTGATATTTAAAGTTGTTACCATTGTGGAGCTGATAATGCTAATTTATTTTATTCTTACTAACCTGCCAGATCCCAGCTGTTGTCTTAGTCAAAACCTGAGTTTTCCAATAACTAGGAACTGCAGCTGCTCCGAATGGGTCGCCAGGGATTTGAACCACCACAAACATTACTCATCTGGTCCTGCCCTGATCAGACTTCTGTGGCCAAAAGGCAGGGTCAGGCCTGTTTGAGATTTGAGACACACATATTAAAAGCTTTCACCCCACCACTCCAATCTTCAGAAAAATAGTAATTCTCATTCAGCCTTTGAAAAGTTATCCCTGTTCTCACCTGATGTGCATCAAATCTGGCACAACCTTTGTGGATTGTCTACACTAATTAGCTTTTGACAAAAAGAGATCTTTAATTAGAACTTAAGATATCCACTAAGTTACTGATCCCATTCGTCATTCTGTCAGTGGCAAAAACTCACACCATGAAAAAGTACTCAACTCATATACCTTTACTTAAAACAAGTGAGACCCATAAGTTTCTACACTATGCATCTACCAGCTGTATGTAACAGGTGTAACCATAAACATCAGAAAATGCTGCATTTTGATGGGCAAACAGCCAAAGCGTTGCTCAACTTAAACATCCCAAACTGGAAATAATTTTGTTTAACAAATGCTGTCACATGAACTACCTTCAACAGAGCTCCAGAACTTATAGGAAATTACTATTTAATGTTTAACATTTTGCTGATATTTTTGTTGTTTTTACTTATATATTAGTTTCAGATGTGAATCCCCACCAAAAAAAAAAACCCCTAACTTTCCATTCCTCCAACTCTTATTAACTGTTTCTGTTGGGATTATCAACATCACACCTTCTAATTTCTTCCTTTCAACAAGTTTCCCTCCAAAAACATAACCAAGCTGTCCTGCTACCTGAGCTCTGCAGCCCTCTACCACTTGTCTTTCCTACTCCTCATTTTCTTTCCTGTTATTCTGGCTTTAACTCCAGAATACCACTTTCTTGTCATTTTTCTACCTTTTCTGCATTGTACAGCAGCATAGTAATCTCTCCGGCAAAGCAGAAGCACTTGAGCAACTGTAACTGGAGAAGACAACTTCTTGTATAAACTCACAGAGCACAGAAGTGCTTTAACCACAGAGACAGTACAAATAGGTATTTTTCCCTAGGTTCTTGCAATACACATACATGCACTGTACATAGTACAAACTAGAGAACACACAAAAACCAGAGCCCATTTCCTGCAGAGGAACGAGAAAGATCTGGGAGATCTTCCCAGAGATGAAGCCTACTGAGCTGAGTTTAGCAGAGTGAAAGCATATCGTTCAGGAAACAAACTTACATGCAAAGTCATACAAATGTTTCTTTGCTAATGGACTGAGCCCTTGGTTTCCATGTCAATGATTTCATGATTCAGCAACACACTAGCCTTTAATATTCCTCTAAGCTCCTACTCCCTTACAGACAAAGGAGAAAGCAAGCCACACACCAGCCAGACAAGTTGCAACCAGTTCAGCTGGAGACCTCTTCAGCATCACCAGGCTTTCCATGTTCAAAAGCTGCATGGTCCACGATTTTCAGGTTTGACCAAAGAAATAACAAATAATTAATTAAATCTCCACACAAAAATAGATTATTGTCAGTGATGGTGTGGTGATTTTAAGGGGTGGCTTCTGCAAAAAGCAGCTAGAAGCTTCTCCAAGGTCCAACAGAGTAAATACCAGCTGGACTTTTAAGGCTGGACTCTGTTGCTGACAAGGCCAGGCCAATCAGCACTGGTCACAGCACCTCTGGGAATCACATTTTAGAGAGAAAAAAAGCAAACAGACACATTTTGCCACCAGAGAAGGGAGTGAGAAGATGTAAGAAACACTGCAGACAGCAAGTGAAGAAGGTGGGGGGAGGGACTGAGAAGATTTCCTGCATCCTATGGAGATTATCATGGTGAAGTGGGTGTCCCCCCGCAGCCCATGGAGGACAAAGAGACCCCACTTGTAGCCCATGGAGAGGTACCTGGGTCGGGCAGGAGCCCACCATGGAGCATGTGGAGGAATATGGAAGAATCTGTGACCTACATTGTAGCAAGGCCCTGGCAGAACCTGCAGCCCACCGAGAGAGATAACAGGCAGAGAGGGAAACGGAGGCCCACATCAGAGTAGGTTTCCTGGTGGGGTGACTCTGTGGAGGACCAGGCTGGGCCTCACACCCTGGGACTGAGGGACATTTTATAAGTTTATAGCAGTGACCCACACTCAGTGGCTGAGTCGAGGTCCTGTGGGAGAGGACCCATATGGAGAAGATGGTGGAGGACTGTCTCCTGTGAGTGGGACTCCACACTGGCACAGGGAAAGAGTGTGAGAAATGCGCACACACACACACACACCCCCAAGAAGCAAAACAACTCGTGAGGAACTGAACGAAGACTGAAGCCTCTGTTCTCTATTTCTCCACCTCTCCCCCATGTCATCCTGGAAAGGAGAAAATAATGAATAAAATGAAGTCTGCAAAGATGGGATGGGCAGGGGATGGTGTTTTAAGAGCTGTTTGTACTTCTCATTATCCAACTCTGGTTTTCTCCCTGTGCGTAGGGTAGTGCAATAAATTAGAGAGTTTTCTTTCCTTTCTTCTAGGGTGAGTCTGTTTTCTCTGTGATACTAATTGCAGAATGATCTCTCCCTGTCTTTATCTTGAATCCTAAACCTCTCAGGATATATTTTCTCCCCTGTCCACCTGAAGAGGGGAGTGATAAAGCAACTCTGGTGGGAGTCTGGCCTCCAGTCAGGGCCAAACTACCAAAGATGGCAATGACAGGTCAGTCAAGTGAGTAGGCAAGCCACATCTGGTCCAGAAGCAGGGGGGAGAACAGGGAATAGGGAGAGAAATCTCCCTCAAAGTGAAAATGTTTGACAGCTTTACCTTCTAAGTTTATTTGTGTCTCACATTTTCTAAAGTAAAGTGGAAAAACATGAACAAACAAACCTTGAACAGCAAATTTCAAAACAGACCTTTCACTGACCTTGTAGAAACTGAAAGAGAAAAATTTATGGATTGCAAAGCCATTGAATTGCCTCCTGCAAACAACTGAACCCTCTTCAAGCAAAAAAAAAAAAAAGTCTGTCAGTCACAAATGAATCAGTGAGGCATGCTTATTAGCAAAGGTTTCTCACTAAATCCTACAGTCTCTACAAGCACTGCCAAAATTTTTAATCCTAGAAAAGCGGATAATTCATCCCATTCAGCTGACTAGCTCTACCCTTCTCCCCCAAAGGAACTAACACCTTCCCTATCCCCATTAAGCAAGCTAACTCCTCTCTCCAGGAGAGGCTGAGGCCATGAATGGAGTTAGTCAGCAATACTTGTTTCCTCCTCACATAATAGACTGACCTTTCCATCCACCAAGACCTGTCTGGCTCTACAGTGGGTTGGATTTTTTTTTTCCTTTCCCTTTCACTAGCTTTCTCCTCATTGCACCTCACTTGGCCCTGCTTTTGTCTTTTTATCTTCTGGTGGTCTGCAAATACCTGCCAAAGCCTGTCATCAGTTGCAGTGCTTATAGTTTGGGATGCATCCACCAACTTTGGGACTGAGAGCTAACCACCACTGACACTAATCTTTCCTTCCTCACAGCTACAAAACTTGGAAACTTTTTTTTAAAAAAAGTACTTTTTTTTTTAAAAAAAAGACTTTAAATGAAACAAGTGAAAATATTTCTTTTAAATTCAGAGGTAACTTAAGAACTACAGAACCTTCTGGAAAGAAAACGCAGCCAGCTGGCATGCATTTATTTCAGCTAATCCAGCTTTTGTAGCCTCTTCTCATCAGTGGCAGGGGTGTTAATTTTAAAGTCAAACCAACCAAACTGCTGAAAGAATTTCAGATACAGTTATGCCTGCCCAGTCGTGCAACAAATGCATATAAAGCAAAAACCAGCCCTGAATTTTGACATGTGAAAGCTTACCTCCCATCAGCACACATTTTCCGTAATTTTTCCCTTAACAGGCCAGTCCTCTCTTTTCGGAGCTGCTCACAAGCTCTAACTCCCAAGCCTAACGCTCACACACACAGGACAGCTCAGCACCACTACAGACACTGGAGGGAGGGAAACCTGAAGTGCAGATTTCAGAGGTACCCAAAGTGCTATTTAAGCACATTAACAGCACTACCATAGGCACCCTATGGGGTGCATATCTGTGCTACCACACTGTTCATACATCACAGGCTCTGGAGTTTGCTCCTGAAGTGAGTCTCCCCGACTTGCCCCACTCACTACATCTTGGTTCCCATAGTGGGGCAGTCTCAGAGTCACATGCATGGAGGCTCACCCGTAGACCAAGCTACATGGGAAGATGCACTCCAGGAACTCCAAGGGTATTAAAATGCACAGAACTTAAGTACAGCCAGGCTGAAGTAAACCTTCCTAAAATGTGTAGAATCACAAAATTTTCCTCTACAAATCCACTTCTCACCACAGTGCCCACCCTCTTTTCCACATCTCCTTCCCTCCTTGTTTCTGTGGTTATCACCACATACCACCCTGGAAAGGGTGAGACTCCCAGGCACTTCATTGCCTTACTTCTGAGCACCACAACTCCCACCCACCTATACTGGCAAACACTGTATATCACCAATAGCTTTTGCCTGAAGGAGTACTTTGTCTCCAACACTGAAACAAGTAACATGGATGGTGAATTAAACAAGGCTGCAGATGCCTTGTTAGGAGGACTTAGGACTTAGCTTGAGAGCTAAGTCCTCCTAGCTCACGTTACCCAAGTCCTCAGAGTCTGATGCTAGGCACTGCTCTTCATACACTAGGTCACACACCAGGGCAGGGGAAGTACATTTTTAGCTGTTTACTCCACAACACACATCTACTCCGCATCACAGGAACAGTTTAGTCTGTTGAGGCACAGAGTTCAACACACCTTCTCAGGCAGGAAGGCAGTCACTACATACTGCCCTGAAACGTGAGGTCAGGGATACAAATGCCACAACACAGGAGTGTAAAGAAGAAACATGAAGTATTTGCCGCCCCATTAGGCTTATGCAAGTCTAGAAACATCCTGTGTGAGTCAGGAGTCCAGACTAGAAAACACCCAGGACACCACAGCTTTCACAGTCAGGTCTGACTGGACAGATCAACAGCCTCTCTGTTTTTATCCCTTAAAAACTCCTGGGCTTATGAGCCAGTTTCAACTATAACCAACACAGGACAACAATTATTCAGGAATAACTACATATCTGAAATGTTTATGGCCACCGACAACTGGAAAAATCAGTATGCTCATGGTTAAAAATGCTTCTTATTTTCTCTCGCTGTGCCAGGGTTTAGTCAATCATACGCTGGCAGCCTGTCAACCCACACTGTAAGTCATGTCACATCTTCTCCACGTGGTCAGTGAGGGACATGGGAGGAAGAATATTTGGGAACACAGGCCAAAAGCATTACAGTTGGCAGGAGGTACCTCTAGAAATACCAAGTTCAGAACATGTAATTCAGCTTCACATGAAGCAACTTCAGTTTTGCATGATTTCCAAAAAGAATGAACAAATCAGATATCTGTGTAAACATGCACATGTATACGAGAAAACATTAAATACTGTTCATTTGCAAATAAATATATTCATCTATTTCAGGGATTTAATCTCTTTGAGATCACCACAGAATACCTGCACTAATCATCAGCCTTGTAGAAGAGGGGAGTGTATCTGTGCCTCCACTGAGAAAAAGGCTGCATCACCAGCTAAATCCTTAAAACATACAAGGACATCTACAGAGGGGACCAGGCACCAGTAAAAACAGATAGGGGAAAAAAAAAAAAAAGCTTTATTATTCCCACTGTTGAGCCTCACAGTGATACTTAATTACTTGTTCTCTCACTCAGGAGCCAACCAAACCTAACTTCACCCAGCCTGAGGCTAGCTCAACTGACAATATGATCTGGAATACATCAGCATCTCTAGAGCACCCCTTCCTCTTTTCTCAACTATTTACTCCTCCCTCCATAAAGTCTTCCCTGTTGTCCTTAGGCATATCAACATATTCTTTCCCTGAGGAAATGTTTTGCCTTGCCCTTCCCTGAGCTGGCAAGAAGATACTGGAAACGCCAGCACTGACTCTTAACAGCCATGTTGGCATATGCTGGCTTGTTGAATCTGTCAGACTGCCCTAAGACATCAAAGCACAAGGTTTCAGTGGTCCAACTGCCGTCTAGCATATTTTCTTTTGTTACTGATATTTGTCTTCACAAAGCTCAATGAACACAAGTAGACATCACACCTAATTATTATTACTATAATTACTTCTAAATCATTAGGCAATTAATCAAAGTAAAGATAAAATCTACAGTTAATACATTTTACAGAATGGATGACTGGGTTAACAGTGCCTGTCTTTATACTTAAGGCTGCCCAACACTATTCTTTAAAGTAATAACTTCATAAATCACAATTTTAAAGATAAGTTTTCCCTGACTTGTTTTAATCCAGTAGAACTTATACTGGAAACGAAAAAAAAACAAACTAGCAAATAATTATTTCAGAAAACAGTGATAGAAAATGTACAAATTTGCTCACATTCAGTAAGCTCTACTCGTACATTTGCCTATTTAGTTCTAGCATCTCATGGGGTTAAAAATAGGAACAGGGATCACACAGAAGTCAGTGATACATAGCTATCCATAAAAACTCCACCAAATAAGGTTAAACAGTAACCAATAGATCTTCTTAATTGACTATGCTCTGAATCTCAAGACTTGTCCCAGAAACTTCTTGATGTTCCATATACATTAAGCATGTTCCCAAAGTGCTGTTAGTCTCGGGAAAAACATACAGCCTCACAGAAATCAGGGTAAAATTGTTAGCTCTGCATCTTATAAACATGTTATTTAGCCTCACAGCATGGTAGGGCATGCTGTCTTTGAAATCCTCACTTTATAGAGCTCTGCTCAGCTTCTCCTCACACTCACTCAGGTTGAGGCTTCACTTCACAACCTCTGTTAACAAACAATAGCCACATGCTGCTAATTTAACGGGCTCCATTCTATGACTTGGGTGTCTATTTGTTACAATGGAAGTATAATTAAATTTTGCTGATCTTCAGTTTGTTTTCTTGTTTGGGTTTTTTGTTTGCTTTAAAAGGGAAATTTAAAACAAAAATCACGCTTATATCATCATTTCTCACTCATGCAATGCCAAAATTCAGAAGTTAGAATACACCGATTTCAGGCTCCTCATTCAAACATAGTCTCATTTTCCTGTGCCTCTGTGGTATCACTATCATCATTAACTATGAAAGTAAATACTATGTTATCATAAGGACTATCTTAGTGGGCACACAAAGCATACATTTCTTATGGAGATGACTGGCCATGCTTATTAATATCTATGAAAATGTGATCTAAGCACCCATTATGCAACAATTAAACAGTGCAAGAGATGTGGAATTATCATTTTCTATTGATGTGTTTTTAAACTACATCTCAATATAGATGCAAATCAGATGTCATCAACAGTTTCTATATATTCTATCATTTAAAACTATTTTCTTTATATTATTTTATTGTATATAACATTGTATATATATTGTATATAACATTCAGCAGTCCTCTTCCTGTCTGATAGGTTTCCACTGAAGAAACATCATCCAAAAGCAAGCATTCCATCCCAGATGGAGTTTTCAGATCTTCTTAGAAGGGTGGGTACCTTAGTTTTATATTCTTCCAGAATCAGAACGCACAAAAGTACAAAGGATATAAATCACCAAAATACAGAAATTGCCAAGACTACAAGATAAATATCATACTGTAATGATTTATGTATGTATTTATTGCATCATTCCTGCAAACTCCTTAAACCAGTCAAATTTGTTTCAAAAATCAGTCTGCGTGAAACACACAAGAGCTGAAGTCAGACTGAATTAAAGTGTTTAGCATCTACAGGTAGCCTAAATTCCCTCCTACCCTTGTCCCAACCCCTCACCACCAACAGCCCACTCCCCCCAGTGAAACACAGTCTTACGGTGGGAAAAGGTGGGAAAAGGCTTAGGTAACAACCTAACATTTTTGTGACTACTCCTTTTACAGCTCACAAAGGACCAACACTTACTTCGTGCTTACATTTATTTCACGGTAATGGTCAAGTGCAGACAGCAAAAACTGCTTTGCCTCAAGAAAGGCTGAAGAGTGCCAAATAAAACAGGGGCTTTAGAGAAACAGACTTTAAACAACATCAAACACATGTGTGTTTTGTGTGTACAAAACATAATGCTGACAAACCTGGGTGAGAAAAATCCAAGAACATGTGCCCACCCAGACTCCATTACCACCAAACATTTCAACATAGTTTAAATCCTATTAAAGCTCTACCCCAACTTTTCAGAAAAAAGAATGGCAACTTACAACAACTTTAGCAATTATTACAATACAGATCACCATTCTCAGAAGCAGGTTCTTACCTCTTAGAGGTAGGATTCAACATCTGTCTGCAGTGCACAAATCTTATGTGTGACTATAAAGATAACAAACAGGTGGCCTGATGATTCAAATTAGTCTCAAGAGGACACGTAACATCAGTCACAAACATTGCATGGCTTATATCTGTTACGTGCACAAGTATGGTCGCTTACAGTGTTGCATCCCATTCACTGTTTCACACAAGCACACTCAGGAACTCCAGTCTATTTTTCCAGCTAACAGCCTAGAACCTCGTGAGACAAACCACATATGTGACAAATGACTCATCTTCTCTTTTAAACATCCTCTCAGTGTATGCAAACAGCAAAGCTAGAACACAATAAAAAGTACCAATACTACCATTGTAAATAACATCCCACAAAATAGCAATTAATAAAAATCACCTTGTCTGTGATTAAACCACTGCCTGGCACTACTAAAATCCAAAATATCTAGTTTGTATGTTGGAGTCATAGACCACCCTGGATACCACCTTAGCCGAGTTACAGGTACAGTCTTTATCATACTAGAGTTTGTACACCTTACTTCCTAAAACAACCACATCAGAATCCTGGATGTTAACAGCCACAAATAAACCACCAGTGTTGCCACAGCAGCAATGTTTGGCTTAAAAAGAACAAAAGAAAGCAAAGCAACAACAAAAAACCCAACATGCAGATGCACACCCACTCCCTAAAGTTCCGAGCACCACTTCATATTAATAAGTCAGCATAGGCAAAACTTCCTGAATGCTCTACTGAATTACTCCAAGAAAAAAGTGAGAGAACGCTGAACTTTGTCAGTGCAGCTCTTGCACTAGAGATGATTACAGTGTCAGTAATGAAATACAGAAAATTGCAAGATAAAATACGGATTTGTTGTCAATCAATAAAACCTTTGCAAATAACTGTGACCATGGTTACATAAAACATCAGCATTAGGAGAACATGGTGCACCTGCCGTAGGTAAAAAACCTGTGATTTACTGAGCACTGAAAAAGAGAAAAGCAGCATTTAGGAACAGAATTGGTTACAACAGGAGTGATTTTTTTTCATTTATTTTGTCTTTTGCTACATTTGCTGGAATGAAAAAAAAAAAAGCTTCTTATGAAAACACAAATTATTAAATTCCAGCATGACAGCTAGCACCATCCTATGAACATCCCCCCCATGCCATGCAGAAAGGATTAAGACTGGACCCAGTGCATCACAGCTGGAAACAGCCACCAAGGGATTCATCCCAGCTCCAGGGAGTCCAGGAAAACTTCACTGTGAGCTTCAGTGAGAGCAAGGTACAGCTCACGCTTACTGTAATAATGGTTCTATGCTTCATTGCCAAAACATGCACTTTCTTGACAGCAAATATTAATTCCAAATATTAATTAAAACATTACACTGATCAATAGCAGAAGATATGAAATCAGATTGGTCTTAACACAAACAGGAATCTAATGAAGACACCAGCACGGCCCCCAACAGAGGATGCAATGTTCCCTCTTGTTTACTTTTGCAAATATGATGGTTCCTATGGCCTGTCTGTGACACTGTGCACTGCCAAATGGGAAGTCAAGTTTGAAGCTGAAAATTGGCCTCTTCACTTTCCTGCTTGAGAGCACAAAGGCTTCTGGTGCGTGATCCAGCTACACACCACCTCAAACACCACACTTACTCTCTTCCAAGAGCTGCTTTAAGAGCCAGGCAAGCTTTGGATTGTTCTTAGTTAAGCTCACCTAGCCAGAAGCAACAATAAAACAAAAGAGAATGCACAGTAAACATTACTCATCCAGACAAAGGACAGGCTGAAGAGTAACAACAAAAATCTATTCAAAATTAAGCCACACTACTGGAAACTGAGAAGCAGCCCACTGGAATTATTCTGTTTATGAGAAGTAACAGCTCAGAGTTGGGATCACACAGTTCAGGAAAATCTGAGTTCCTCAGACCTTTCTGATTAAGGTTTTGGGTTGGGTTTTTTTTTCCAAATACGTTAGACAATCAGAAAAAGGGGCATAAGTCTATCCATTAGCCATTATGAAGCTGGGAAAAGTGCACTTGATTTGATACAGAAGAAAAAGGAAAAACAAACCAAAACCAGCATTCACAAATTTTGTCAAGAAAGCTTTTGTTATATGACTTAAAGTAGGACCATTCCATCAGATTCAATACTGATATAGATAGAAAAAGAATATGCAACAAAGGATTTGTAATTCAGTATAGAAAACCAGTTGTAAACCAGAAAAAAAAAAAAAAAAGACAAAACACTGAGTGGCACACCATTATTTAAGTCTGGGGAAGAATGTAATACTCCTCTTGTCATTTGTGTTTACCTCCTATTTCAGAGTCATGGCATTTCATAACCACACTTACTCGAACTTTCCATAGCTACATCCGACACAGCACGTAATGCTGTACTTGGTGAAATAAAAATTCTGATTTTTCTTTGCAAATAGGTTCAGTTCAGCAGGATCAAATTTATTACATTAATAAATCATCAAAACCCAGATAGCATCTCAAAACAGTGTAATATATAAGCCTTAGCTATGTTTTACAAACAATAATCACAAACAGATTGAATGGGCCCATAGTAAAGTGATCCTTCATCCACATCCATGTGATTTCTTTTCAATGGCTGATGAAGTATTCTTAAAGCAGTACCCTACGTTATTGCCATCACGCTTTGCCAAAGCTCTTCAGCAGACCCTGGTCTTCAGGAGTAATTTTTCAGACACTTACATGCAAACAAAACATCAGTCAATGCACAACACAGACCACAGGTCGCCCCTTCTGCCACCCCGATAAACGATTCTCGTGGCGCTGCTGAATTTTCAGAGTGAGCTGCAAATCAGACCTGTGCCTACATTCACACATAGCACAGCCTACCAGAAATGGATTTCCAAACCAAAGGAGGCGATTACAAGTGCCCAGCATTCATACTTTTAATAGTTTGGAGGGGTTTTATTTCAGACCAGCTCTAACCTGGTCTTACACACTAAACCTGCTTCATTAGCTATGATGCTATAGCTCATATGCCAGTTTTGTTTTGTCCAGAAATAATCCAGTTAATGGATGAATGCTCTGTGGGACCATTTTCTGACATGAACCAGGAACTAATGGGAACAATTAGGACAGCCATCCCAAAAGCATACTTCTGACCTGAACACGCTCACGTATACATGTTCGCAGTCATGCTTTTCTCCACTCACTGTTAAAACTTGATGTCAGCCAAGGAAGAACAATCCAGCAAATGAAGGCTTCAGCAATGAGCCATCTAGTATGCTGCCACCATAAAACAGGCAGAACTGAGCCTCTGACGGTATATAAAGTTGTCAGCGGTTCTTCATAACCTGACCATCTAAATCTGTGCCAAGTGCCTGCCCTTGCATCTGCTTGATCATACCCTTCCTTAAACCTAGGCTGAAAACAGTTCCTCCATGGCCCAATCCTTACCCTTCTCACTCAGCCCATGGCCTGAAGTACTCTTCCTCCCCAACCTCCCCACTGACTTGGTTCCTTTTCTCCTCAAGCTAGCTGTAAGGAAAGAGACATTCAGGGTGATCTCTCTGGAGGTTTCCAACCCATCTGTGCAATCATCTAACTCTCAGTCTTTCAAAACAAAACTGAGGCTGCAGCAGACCTGCATACACAGTCCTGAATACAGCAATGATGCTGAAAGAACAGATAGGGGAAAGGAGAACCAGTCTGTGGAAGCTTGGACAGGAAACAGGTCTCAAGCTATCTGGATAGTGATGAGAGTAAAGGGCTTTTCCAACGAAAATTATTTTATGGTTCTGTGATAATGAAAAACTTGCATGAGTTTGACAGTCAGTTTGACACGTGACTTGGGAGATCATCAGAAAGATGACAAAAAGTGACCTAACAAGACACAAGGGAAGAGAAAAATTGACTGATGCTGAGAACAGATCTTAGAATGTACTACTTGCAATGCAGTAAGAAAAATTGAGAAAATTATATATAGGACACATGCATATAAATCATATGGCTAATTGTTTTCATTAGAAAAATCTAAAATATAATTTTGCTAATCTTTTGCAAAGTACTTCTCATTAACATGTCACAAAATCCCCAATTTAATGCTTAAATAAGCATATTACAGAGCTTGGGCTAGAGGCAGAATGTAGCCAAGCTATTGCTCAGTAATGGTTAATACGCCATTTAACCAATCTACTTAATGCAAACTAAGTGCTAGTGCAATATATGAAGAAAAACATAATGTATACTTTAAAAAAATGGTTAAATCTTAATAAAAATATGCCTTTTTATTAACATGCTTTCATATTCATTCTCCTTAAAAATGAAAGTATTACTGTAAAGTTCACCTCCAACACACAGACTTCTGTAAAGAAGAAAAAGAAAAATATTTAATTTTATCTGCCTCAGTTGGTTTTTGTTACCTGAACCTAACCTAACCCCAACTTTTCGCCTAGTGAAAAAGTGGCCCAATGTTTGCTACAGAACAATAAGCAGATAAGGATTTTCTTCTCAATAGGCAATTAGTATTTCTGAAAGCAGGCAGTGGTAAGAAGTGATTTTGCAGCACTGTCTTTTGCTTTCAGTAAAAACTTAAGAGCATAAACAGGAAAAGGCTTAGACCAGCTCAGTTTAGTAAGAAATACAAGAAATGCAATAATAGTTTTCACAGCTGAAGATTCATGGAAGGGTTCTAAGTGAGCTCTCTAAGAGCAAAGCGCTGTAAGATGACCAGGAAACACTAACTGCTAAGCTGAAAAGGCAAAGCAGAAACAAGGCATTTCTTTCTTCAATTAAAAAACCAAATTACAAACACAAATCAAAAGTCATTCTTGCTCAGAGTATGCATATAGAATCCTTAAGTGAGCAAAGCACTTTACCTACAGCATTGAAAAAAATCAAAGCCAAAAATTTAGGTTAGAAACTATGAGTTTGACCCACATCAATCTCCTGTTTCTTGAGGAGAGTTAAGCTTCCAGAACCCCACACATTTACAGACGATGGAATCCTCATGATTTGATGTCCTGCCCATTAACAGAGTCAGTCTGGGCACTGTTCCTCCTTTACAGACACCCAGTCTCAAAGACAGGACATGTGCTGCTCTCTTCCCCTATATCCATTCCTTCCTCCCCCTCTTGAAACATCAAGACTTTCAGTAGCCAAAGATATTTTTATAAGCTATTTTTGGTCCAACCTCTAAACCAAAAAATATTCAAGGGGATTTCCCTACTTTTGGAAAGACTCCTACCTACTGTCAAAAAGAGAGATCAATCAGTTTCAAGCATCTGTCACATCTAAGCAATCTGCTGTACAATATTTTATTTCTGTGTAGAAATTCAGCCAGAATTTTCAGTGATGTCTAAAGCAAATGTACTCTGTTCCCACTATCCTTTTAAAAAAAAAAGAAAAAAAATATCTTGCCTACTTTCTCTTACATACCTTCTCCTTCTCCAAGTACAATAGGTAGGAGAGGAAAAAACGAACAAAAAACCAAAACACCACCCCACCTGTTCTGTTCTTTTATGTGCCAAAAAATGTTGTCTTCAAAACTGTGAACAAACCGTAAGTGAACCTGCAGAGTAATACAGAAGCTTTAGGGAGGACTTTTGTTAGTCAGTATACTGCATGATCTCCCACAAGTCAGAAGTACAACAATGTCCTAGCCAGGGTGCCTGTGGGCTTGACAAGACAAGCACTGGGAGAAATCATACACACAGTCCCTTGTCAGAAATCAAGGACTCTTTCTGCAGTCACTACTCATCAGGAATTCAAAGTCTCTTCTCCTACACCTGAAAAAAGATATTAAAGTATTGTAACCAGCTGAAACTATATTAGTTGATACAACATAATCCTACAACCATGAATGTGACTTACTCCCCCTGCTTCCTGTCTTCTAGCCTGTCATCTGATGAAACAGAGATAAAAGCATTCCAGCAAGGGCTAAAAGCAGCTCACTTTGTGGTGGTTTAGGATCCACTCGAGAGAAAACAGTTTCACTGCATCCCCACACTGCACTCTTATTCTATGTTTCATATTCCCCTCAACTAAGAAGGGGGATGACATCACATAATCCCCAAACTTTCCAAATGACTAGAAAATAACACCAAAATTCTGCAGTTGATCTGAGATTTGTCCAGCTGCCCTTGGATCTCTTATGTGATAATGCCCAGCTCAATCCTCCAAATCATCAAGGAATACTATTAAAGGTCTTCATACAATGATAAACAAGTGTATTACCGAGTCACAGATGGTCAAAGACTGAAATAATCTTTCTTGTATTAAACTTCACCTTAAACATCTTCCTAGTCTTTAATCCAAAACTAAATAAAAAGGCAGTGAAAGCCTCTAAGTGCAGCGTGCACCAGTGCTGGTCCTTCCCAAAGCCCAGGCTGCCAAAAAACGGGGCAAGCATAAGCGCACTGACACACTGAACATCCACAGCAGCAATTCTCTAACACCCTTCAGCATACAAACCTGAGCCGGGACTCTTTTGCAGTGCACTGGAGCAAACAACCATCCATTATTTTAAGCCAGACCTCTGCTTATAAAACTTTTGCTTTTCCAAAATCTTGTAACATCCTATTCTTTCCTGAAAGATGGCTGTTTTTACTCAGCCCGGCAAAAGATTTGTCCATATATGGCCAACCCCGAAGACAACAAATGGCTCTTTTCCCAGTCCATTATCAAGCCAGGAAATTAGACTGCCCGAGGTAGTCTGCCTTCTTTACTCAGTTTAGAGCCGGGAAACATTCACGGGTTCGTCAATCACCCGGGTTTCACACGAAGGTGAAAGGATGCTTTTCCTCTACAGCTTTAGCAGCAATCACCACCGTCAATTATGTAGAAGATTAAAGTCCTCACACAGCCCTGTGAGATAACAGAGTCCTAATGATGACAGTCGAAGTTACAGAGCAGACAGCTGTGTTCCCTTGGGCTTGACAGAGGGGAGAAAAAAAATAAAATAATTTTGTTTAAAGGGAAAAAAAACCCCAAACACTTATCAACAAATTCAGCAACATTGATAGTGTGGAAATGGGGAGAAAGCAAAATCCTTTGTCTGTTTTATAGACATTTCCTTGACATTGCTAAAATTTAAATTCAGTTTATATAAATCTAAATTCTGAAGAAAGCTATCAGGATAGTGTTTTGCCCTATGACAGGTTTCTGTAAAGCTCTTTTCTCTTTCCACACTCAGTCTGCAGTTGAATCCACTTTCTTCAGTAAGAAAACATACATACAAAGAACCCATAGCTCTGAAAAAATGAATTTAAAATCCAAAGAGGTTAACACTTCCTAAATGGCCAAAAAATACCACCCTCCTTTCACACTGGAAATCCAGCAAATAAGCCCCTTTCACAGAGGCTGCTCAGCTGCCTAGGAACTTAGTGGCAGGCCAATCGTTACCTTTTTAAGCTGCAACAAAGGAAATTATTAAGGAAGCATTAAAACTTAAGTGCACCATAAAAGGCATCTACCAGAAAACTAGCTGCTATTTGCAGTAAATAATGTCTTATTTACAGGATAGAAAACACCACAGCATCTATAACCCCCTACCGTATAGAGAACAAAGATGTATCCCAAGAAACATGACCAAAACTTGGTATTTCGGCTCCTCAGACTGGCAAAATTTCTTTCAGAAACTTGAGTAGGTGGGACTGTGACTCCTCAATGGAAAAATATGAACTGATGTGTCACAATCTATTTTTGTTTTGTTGGGATTTTTTAAATCTTACTCTTCTGCCTTATTGCCCCTTCCATTTCTTAGTGTCCCAATTGTCTTTCCAGCTATGTTTATTTTCTGACTGGCAAGGAAACTATGAAATTCTATCTTGTTTCTTTCACATGCTTTCTTGTTCCCTTTCATTTTTCTCCTCTTAACACATCCTGTGCACGTTAATCTTTCAAAGTACACTTCCCAGTGTAATCAGGCAGCCCTTTATTATCTTGAGTAACACTGGCAGCATAAGTAGCAGTGAGATGGTTACTTAAAGCAGTTACAAAAATATAACTGCTAGATATCCATTCTTGATATTTCTTAAGAAGATTACAGGTATCTATAAAACTACCAATCTCATTCATTTTACAGCTGCTCTCCCTTGGTAAAGTCATCAGCACACGGACAGGTGTTCGGTCTTTCAGAAAACTCTCTTGTGAAATGGAGTTGTGACCAGATATAAAAGGAAACAAACTAAGAGCAACAACAACAACAACAACAACAACAAAAACTCTTCCTGAAGATACTGTTAACACCTAAGAGGCCCTGGTAGGAATCAATTAAGGAACCACTGGAGAAGTTTTGGAAGGAGGAAAGGCCACTGAAAATGCTCTCACCCTTTCAGCAGATAACCCAGTAGGGGAGGCAAGGCTGTCATCTTGTCCCACCAGGAATCCCACCTCCATATTTTAGGAGGATATGAACAGATCAGTTCATGTTGTTAAAAATACTGTTCCCAGCACTTGGTAGTACTTTCCTTTCCTAGCTTCCACCAGATGCCCACCATCCACACAAATGATATGTGGGAATTTGACAAGGTACAACACACTAGCAAAGAAAAATATATTTACTATCAATCTAAATCACACATAACTCAAAATCGAGGGAAGGGAGCAGGTGACTAAGTGAAACAACAGCCCTACCAGTTCAGTTTAACAACAGCATTTAAAAGCAGTATTTCCCTTCCTCCTTTTGACCATTAAATAAGATGAAGGGTTATTTCATCTGGTCAGCACAGCAGACCACTTCAAAATACCACCACACTGAAAGATAACTGTGCCTACATACTATTACATGAATAACAAAAGAAAAGCTGCAGCGTGGCAAAGCTAGTTTACAGTTGTACGCTGGACTCCAGCCTCCCATTCGTAACCAACACCACTGTTTCCTCACCACAGCCTCAGCAACTGCAACCACCATTTCTTTTCCCAAAGCCTGCTGATTTTCAAAGAAGTCACAAGCCCAACTGTTCAGACAAAGAAAGGAGAGTCTTTGTAACTTTTATAAAGCAATCACAAAAATTAAACCGGATTCAAGACAAATGTAGCAAGTATCTGAGTACGAACTACTGCTGCAAGCTGAGCTGGAAGGGTAAAGGGTCTTAAAAATGTTTTCATCCAGGCATTCATTTCCTGAAATACAGCAGCTTCTTGCTATCCCTTTTCATTAGAGAAAAACTCAAATATAATTAAAACATATTCAGATGTCAAATAGTCTGGTTTGGGCAGTTCCACCATGCTTCCTTCAAAACTTGAAATGAAGTTAATTAAATGAATTATCCTTATCCAAATCATTATCCTTGCAGGTTTTTAGTCTGTTTATTCATGAGCTTTGATGGTTTGCTTCCACAAGTGTCCCACTCCAAAACATAATTTAAAAATTACATTGACAGACTTCTAGCCCTGAACATTGCACAGCTGGCCGATAGGCAAGCAGGGGGTTGCCTGTCTGCAGCATCCAGTCAGAAGAACCAGCATTGTCCTTAACTCATTTTTAATAGTTTCCACAATTACTGGGGGAATAAAAAGTCAGTTTCAAGTCCAAAATGCAACTTGTAATTCAGAAAAATTCTTTTAGTTTATTTTATGACTGAGGCTCCTTTTAACAGCAGCTATTTAATGTTTTACTGTCTTAAAAACTTCCATAAAAATATCAAAATCCTTCCATAAGCAAAACATGAGTCACCATCCCCACCCCCTAAACTGCAGGACAGGAAGAAAAAAAGACCTTATTTTTTTATCATGGTGGGAGATAGCAAAGGAAAAGCATTCTCCCATTTTCCATCAGGCATGCACATAAGGAGAAATCAAGCAGCAGAGCTACAAAGAAGTTTCATTAGAAAAATCACATCGCTGCTTGTTTGCAAGTCCCCCCTTTCCCTAGATTTCCATCTTTATAAACACAAAATGCAGTTCATGCCCTTGAGCTTGTGCCAACATATGATTTTGCAGAAAGGCCATGTGAAAAACCCAGTGGTTCAATATGATTTCGTGACCAAGAAAACCAAATAAGAGGATGACAATTGTTCCAGATGAGATTGCTATGAAGTAGGAACTGAGCACACCAACGTCTGGAAAAAAAGAAAAAAGGAAACTTTCACCAGTTTAACATACCTTATTCATTAATTCAGAGCCTCTGATAGTATCCCTTCAAGTTCATTTTCCTGAAATCTGAAGTTAAACCTCTTCATTTAATTCATAAGTGTGTTTAGAGACATCATCCTACTTGAAAGAAGTCTATTTGGGGAAAAGAAAAAAAATGTATGTACCATTCTCATCTGTGAATCTTTTTAGAGTTGCAAATACATCTTTGCATTGGAAAAAAACCAACAGCCGCCAAATGACCATAAACAGAGTAAATACCTTTAAGCTGTTACAAAACCAATTTGTTTTATTTTACAAATTCACTTTATCCTACTGGTTTAAAACCACTTATATAAGTTTTCTTCAGCAAGATTTATGCAGGCGTAAGCATATAAAAACCTGACCATTGAGCGTTCTGCGCTACAGAAGAAAAAGCAACTATCTAGTTACCACTCCTTCCCTATCAAGGGTGCCACAAGGTTCAGCCAATGGCTTGCAAACTTCATTGTTATTATGGGCTATAGCAAGGAATTACCCATAATACTAGTATTTACCACTATTTTTAATGACAGAGCCATCAGATCACCATTACAACCAAGAAAGAGCAGAACCTCTTCAAGTCATGCTTTTGGCTTCCATATCAGCATAAGTAACATTTACTTATAGTAACAGTAACTGTTGGAGCATCTAAAAACTCTACAGAGCAACCTCACATCACACAGATCTGGCTGAACTTTTAAGCCTTCTCTGTAGTCACAGTGTCTGCACACAGGATGGAGCCTTTTAGCATTTAAAAAAAAAATAATTAAAAATTAGCTATATGTTTTCCTGCCCTCTATACCACCAGTGCTTAAATACTGCAAAAAATCAGCTATAGTTACTAAGTACCAAACCTATCCTCTACCCCACTGCTATCATCCACAAAGAAATTAAGGATAAACAAGAATAACTAAGAGAAGGCTTTTTCCTTTTGACTGTTTTTTAAGATCTTCTGGTCACAAATTTGTTACACATAATTATGCATTCTACAAATTGCCACTCATGTAAGCTTCTGTGTTTTGTATTCTAACAACTCTGACCAGACAAAAACATCAGGTCACTCCAGGCATTCAGACCAGCAACCTGTATGATACAGAGCTCAAGTTCTTCCAGATATTGCCATACCTGTCCTTAACTCAACACCAGGGAGATCACATTAAACATTTAGCAAGACAGAAACTGTTTTCCAGAGGAAAAAAAAACAAACCCAAAACATTCAGAAGCAGTCACTGCATATTTCTGGTTTGAATCTAAAAAAAAAACAACAAACAAACAAACAAACAAAAAACCAAAAAAAAAAAAAAACCAAAAAAAACCCACAGCATTTCAGCAGGTAATGAAATGCAATGTTTTACTTCAGATTGAGTTTTTAGACAAAATAGTTAAAATAGTGTAAAGTACAGCAAGTGATTGGCCTTAAACATACCCTGGTGTGGCAGACAGGCTCAAGGTGATACTCTTTCAACTGAATGCATTTTAGTTTCCAAGACAGACTGAGAGGAAATAATGCCTGTCAGGAATATATTTCCTGACAGGCATTATTAGATAAATATTTAACCTATTTGAAGAATTTATCTATTGAGTCCATCCAGCTTTATGCATCTAGCTAGCTCTTCTTGTCCTATCAATTATGTTGAATCCCTGTTTTAGCATAGTCTGCAGAGAAAGAGACTACAAGTTTTGTTGAAATCAGACTTGGCTGCACCACATTTCCAAATATTTTGTAAAAATACTCTTCATGAATAAAAACTTTCAACACTGCTTTGAGGGACCGGTGCCAGGAAATCGGATTCACAAAGCACGAACAACCCTTACAACAAAAAGATCAAGTGATAGGAGTAAATATCATGGCAACTGAAATCAATGACAAATCTTGCATTAAATGGAGCGGAGCTGAGATTTTGTTCTGTTTCCAGGAAACACAAATGCATTACATCAGTTGAGATGTACTTCCCATCATGATGACTCGGTTGCTGAGTCCCTTGGTAAATTACACTTGAGAAGGAAGAAGCTACTGAAAACATCATTGACCTCTTGCCCAGAAGCTATGTATCTCTGCCTTGTGCACAAAACATTAAAAATTTTAGGAATCCAAAGAAGTTAGACCATCATTACCAGAACCTCAATGCCACTGAGAGTGCTAATACAGATGCAACAATGCCCCAACAAATCTTTACAAGGGCAAAAGCAGCAAGACTTGCAATTGTCTTTCTGGCTTTTCAGCTAAAAAATTTGCCTCTACAGACACATTTTGACTAGTTTAATCAAATTTGACCAAACAATACACTTATGAGTTCAAGAAAACCAGCAGCTCCCAACCAGAGGGCCAAATAAATGAATGAGTGGCCAATAAAAAAAGTTCTGCCCACCTTTGCCGACATGAAATGTTCCAGGGAGCACAAAGGCTGGGCAGAAAGAAATGGGTGGAAGAAACCAAGAGAGAAGAAAGTGCAGCAGGAACAGCCAGGTTTCAAATCCAATGCCCACTGAATTCTTTGGGATTTAGAGGTTATTTGTCTTTGTCTTAGCTTAAATTGCTCTGGCACAGGTACAGAATTAATCAGATTCCCAATGTTTCAGGAAAACAAACAAACAAACACACAAAACAAAACCAACCAACCACACAAATAGAGTAGCTGAAAATATTAAGACATAAAATAGGAGAGAAGCACTTTGGGCAGTACCCAAATTCTGCACTGCTCCAAAAAAAGCAAGTATTGCATTACAGTGTTTTACCAGAATAATTCCTAAATACCTTCCCCTGCCCCCCGGAACAGCACTGTTACCAAACAAGCGTGGGATAGAAATAAACTGCAACAAACTAAATAAATAATCCCAAAACCAAATTCAGAAGGTTCACTCATTGGTTCATTAGCTGCTCAGTTGATAAAACAGAAGGACTAAACCTCCACATGAAAATTTTGACAGGCAAGCAATATAAAAGACCCCAGTAAGTAAAGGATCACATATAACCTCCAGCAGTACAATATAAGAAGTTATCCATTGCATGTAAATAAGAGTGTGTGCCGCACAGCAACAAAGGAAGGTATGAGCAACTATCAACTAGACTGAAGACATAACTTTACAGTTAGTGTATGATTTTAAACATGCTTATCTATCTCCCCTTATTTTCACCCTTTACCGATACTCCTCTCAAAAAAAAAAAAAACTCAAAACAAAACAATAATCATTTTGAAGTTCAAGAGCACTTCAGAAATTTCATGAAGATCCTGGTAGCTTTCTTGGCCACCAGGGCACACTGCTGGCTCAGGCTTCACTCTTTAAGCAACAGCACTGTCTGCAGCAGAATTAGCCATGTTCAAGCCAGACTTCACCAGTTATTGGATACAAAGGAGGAGGTAACTATGTTCTAAAACATATGACACTCTATTAAGAGTAGCTGAATTTGCATTAAAAGATGAAGCAAAACAGCTGCAAATTCTAATGCTCAGGGTCAATAAATGTGGCAGAAAATGGTAAGTGCCAAAAAATAACATGAATCACAAATACAGTCTAGAAGCATTTGAGTATCTTCTCCTGTCTTCTCTTCAATCTTTTTTCTCTACCCAATCTTATCAGGACTAGTGAGCGCGACTTATCTTCATTATTCTTACCATTTCTCAATGAGTATAACACTATTTGTTAAAACTAATTCCTTCCCTCAATGAAAATTCATCTTAGAAAAGTAGCAGCAGTGAAGTAGGACTAACTGAAACTGATCATTACCCCACTTTATGGCTTTAACACAAGCACATTTAAACTGGTTTCACTGTTGGCCTTCAAGGAAACAACGCACCATTACATTTTTCATTCAGAGCTCCTAGATCCCCAGTGTCTGGAAGCTCTTTACAGAAAAGAATAAACACAAGAACAAATGAAGTCACCGGAAGCGAGATCAACATTCTCCTTGGATCATCAAAGCACTGTCATCCGGCAGACGTATGGCCAGATTAGAAGCCAGGTTGTGAAGTCTCATTGTGGCTCTGCCATTTTTCTTAGTAGCCACTCATCTAATTTGAAATGGTTTCCCCAACTGCTTAGAAAGGCGACACAAGTGTCATCTAAGGTTTAGAAAATCTCCAGGTTTGTTTTGAGAACTCAAGTGCTCACCCAGTACTTGAAGGGTGGTGTTGGGTATCTATTTTGGGTTATCTTCTATCACTGACATACATAAAACTTATGGACCTTCTTGTACTTCTATTCCCTTTCACATCCTTCAGTAATATGTAAGAGATGATAATTTATTAATTCCCCATAGCACACCAAAAAAATTTCATGCCCACAAATCTTTCATGCAACTACTTATGGAAAAGCCCACAAGACTCCCTGTACTGTAAAATGTCTTCACTATAGAATTAGAAGAATTTAAATTTTGTGAAGGAAAAAATCCACTTTTTAACCCTGGTCTGTTTTAATGGAGAGCCGCTCCTCAATCTAGATCAGCATGGGGCCACACAAACACGCCTGCACAAGGCAGGAGTATGCATATACAGGAAAGAGCAGCATTAAGGAGGAAGAACTAGTCCATTTCTTGAAACAAGAGTGTTAGTTTATGTGAACTTCAAGTGACCATGAAATGATGGTGTAACTCTATCAAATACAGCCAAGCTGATCTAAGATGAGCTTCTGATGAAAGGGTTATCCTCTCATCAGCTCCCAGCAACACGCTGACGTCACTTGTTTTCTCAGACGGCACTGGTGATTCTCAGACTTCCACACTGAACCTATGCAAGAAGTTAACCAGCAGAAATCTCACCCTGCACTGGGTCAACAGGCACCTACCATCTCAGCACCCTGAAACTGTTTGCTTTGGGGTCAGACATGTTCCAGCATTAACAGACAGAAATGGAAGGGCAGTGAGGAGCTGTAGCAGCTTATGCCGTCATTGCTCCTAACAGCCTCTTGCCACCCACTTCAGAGGTTGCCAGCACACAAGTAGGACCCAAGGTCACTTTTGCAGTTTGCTCCCCAATCACAGCAGTACACAGGCTCAATATATTACCAGAAATTAACTTCTGCACGCACCACAGTTAAGAAGCCAGGAAACATTCTTCGGCCTTTCTTCTGCTACCTCTGCTGAGCTGGTAGTAACTTTGAGCAGAGCAACATAGGTTTGGTAACTCAGCTGCAACTAGAATATGTGCAAGAACTCATCTCCAAGATGTCTAAAACCTACCAAAATAGTATTACTGTAAGCCAATATAAGAGTCTTTATACAGACTTTCATATCAGTTTGACAAGACAGTTTCAAGATGCAAGCTGAAGTTCAGAACAGGATATTTCTATGTTTAAAGAAAGCTTAAGTCACTTTCCACTTAACAACTTATGTTTCAGCAAAACTATTTCAATATTTCAATATTGCTCAATATAAGTACAGAACTTTTCTCATGTTCTCTTTTAATTTTCATATATTTGGCAGATTTCAGCTTCTTTGCCATTCCTCCTTCCAGCTCCATAAACACCAAAAGAATTGCTGTCAAACAGACAAGCAAAAAACAAAAAACCTCGTTTACAAGTGCTTGTGAAAAAGCATTTCTTGGCACAGCAGAATGGCTAGTTGCTTTGATTCAAATATAAGTTGTTAAAACAAGATGTTGCAAAGTGCTACAAAAGTAGTTCAAAATATGCTTTTTTAAGACGGTACATACAGCTCATAGAACAAAACCAAATAAAAAAACAAAGTTAGCCTTTCACCCTAATCAGAAGAAAACAACTGCAACATCACCTTGTAAACAGGAACCAAGGCTTGTCACGGACAAGTAAGAGGTTACCATCACTAAAGTAACCAGACACAGTATTGACAGCTACACTCACATCATATCCATGGCTAGAGACATCCAAGATGATTCATATAGAGAGAGAAAAGGGGGATGCACTGTACATGTATATACACAGATTTATGCTTTAATATGCTGTTAGAAAACACAGGAACAAGATGGCTAAGTCATTTAATGACAAAGGTTAAAAAAAAATAAAGAAACAAAAAAGGGTGGAACTGTAGAACTTTGAGACTGACCTAGTAAAATAATGGTAAAAGACATGGCCAGCTGGCAGACATGAGACATTGTCAAATAGTATTTGGCCAATCAGTGAAGATAACATTAAGCTACAAAAAGTGAAAAAATAAATTAAAGGTTATCTTTAGGTATATTCGTAAGCTACGTAATGTCACCAGAAATCATTTATGTTGTTACTAAAAGAAAGAAAAATGTTCTAGTTAAGCAGAAAGAAAGCATTTGTCATGTTAAAAGGAAAAATTACCTATATTCTTTTTTTTAAAAGTAATCTTAAACTTCAGGGAAATCTTGTATTTCAGTGAAAAGACTTCTTCAAATTTTGATGATTTGCTGAGCAATGTTTACATATTAAGTCTTATATCTACCCCAAAAGAAACTGCTCAGATTTTATAAATAGCTTTCCCTACAAGGATGAATATTTTATTCTGCTATAATCATATTCCTCTGAGCAATAAAAATGTTGAACTTCTCTTACCATTCTCATCTTCTCCTTTTTCTGATTTTTACCCCTTTAGCTCTGCTGCTGTAGATGGATAAGCCTCCATCATTTTTCATTAACATAACACATAATATCACCACACACACTTCATTTATCTTGGTTAACTCACAAACTCATTCCTCTACAAACATTCGTTTACAAATTCTAGCCACAACATAAGAAACCTTCCAAAGGAGCAAGCTGAGGAAAGGGGAGGCGAGCTATCTGACTGCAGAGTCAGCAAGCCACGTCCTGCAGCAATGATCCCTTACTCCTGGACACGTCCTTCATTCAGGACTTTGTAGAAACATTTACTAGAAGAACTCTCTCTGTAGTAACAAAGTCTGACCTACAAGCAGCATAAGGATTCCACTGCTGGTCCATATGGCCTTGTCCCTGAGTGAGGAAATAAAGCACCCCAGAGCTTTGTGTCTCTAGCCACAAAGCAAGGGGGTTATGACACAGCTTGTGTCCACAAAGCTAAACTCTACTTACACAAGGTCAGAAGAGACAAGTACCATTCCCACCGCCTTTTGGGAACAGTTCCCCTTTGCCTTCTCTCAGGGCACATGCAGGCAGTTAGACATCAGTTTAAACTACACCAAGGAGCACATTAAAAATTAAGCAGGACAGGGCTAGAGCTTGAGCCCACATCCTCTGCATGCTTAGTTCAAAAGCATAAGCACTGCATATAGCTCCAACAAAAGTCCAAAAAAGGTTTGAAAGAAACAGGCAATCTACAAACACATTCCTACCCACAAACAGCCCATGAGAGTTCCTACAATGAGCCAAATGATCCTGTTCTCTCTACTGCCACAAGAGCTGAGCCAGAAGTTGTAAGGGGAATGCACTATTCTATAAACACTGGAGACTGCAGGTCTGACCTCTTGAAAGCACTCCTCAAAAGGACACCTCTAATCCCAAGACCCTCTTGCATTCGTAATCACAAACTGAAGGCCACAGAACTATGTTTAAGACTCAAGACTCATGAAAAAAAGCTTCTCAAGGGTATTTAAGGTTGTTTCAGGAGTCTTTACCAGCAAAAACTGAAGTCCAGAGAAACAGGAGCAGAGAGACACATCCACACAAAATCAGTCTGCTCACAAGCATGAGACATGTGAGCCTGGCACGATGAAACCTGAGCATACTGGCTAAGGCACTGTCTGTTTTGAGAAAAGATTAGTTCAGTTTCCTGTTACATCAAACAGTAACTTTCATCAGTCCTACGTTTGTTTAAAAAAAAAAGGGAAAAAATCTCTACTGACATCACACATAGGGCTGGGCAGACAGTGGCAGATTAGGAAATACAGTGAGTCACTGCAAATACAGAACACATAGCAAGGGGTTTTCATACTGCTATGCAAAACTTACTCTTGCCAACACAACCTGAAAACCCACCACAACTACAAAAAGAAACAGCAGTGCAGCACCTACAAATAATTTAAGCAAGAGAAGAAATGAGCATATTGTAAAAACGATGGGGTAAGACATGGGCCCAGTGCAGGAAGGAACAAAATCAACACAATTCAGCAATCAAGAAGGAAACATCAGCTAAAATAAGCTCATGGGTGGACAAGGAGGAAATAATATTAGGTCGAAAATACAAATATAACTGAAGGAAAGAGAAAGCCATGCAAAGAAAGCACAGCCAACAGAGCTATGCTTGGAGAAAGAATTCACTCTAAGTTGCCAAGGTATATGTATAGGCATGAAAGAAAACCAAAATATAAACACACACACAAAAAAAAAAACCAAAAACAAACAACAACAAAAAACCCACAAAAAACACGACAGTGTAAGTAAAAGAATGAGTTATCATAAACTTAACTGGTACATGTTGGGGAAAAATCATTGGTGAAATAGAAAAATAAGTTATGTGTNACAGGAGCAGAGAGACACATCCACACAAAATCAGTCTGCTCACAAGCATGAGACATGTGAGCCTGGCACGATGAAACCTGAGCATACTGGCTAAGGCACTGTCTGTTTTGAGAAAAGATTAGTTCAGTTTCCTGTTACATCAAACAGTAACTTTCATCAGTCCTACGTTTGTTTAAAAAAAAAAGGGAAAAAATCTCTACTGACATCACACATAGGGCTGGGCAGACAGTGGCAGATTAGGAAATACAGTGAGTCACTGCAAATACAGAACACATAGCAAGGGGTTTTCATACTGCTATGCAAAACTTACTCTTGCCAACACAACCTGAAAACCCACCACAACTACAAAAAGAAACAGCAGTGCAGCACCTACAAATAATTTAAGCAAGAGAAGAAATGAGCATATTGTAAAAACGATGGGGTAAGACATGGGCCCAGTGCAGGAAGGAACAAAATCAACACAATTCAGCAATCAAGAAGGAAACATCAGCTAAAATAAGCTCATGGGTGGACAAGGAGGAAATAATATTAGGTCGAAAATACAAATATAACTGAAGGAAAGAGAAAGCCATGCAAAGAAAGCACAGCCAACAGAGCTATGCTTGGAGAAAGAATTCACTCTAAGTTGCCAAGGTATATGTATAGGCATGAAAGAAAACCNCTCTGGTAGAAATGTAACCGGAAAATAAAATTGGGCAGGGAAGAAAACTTCAAAACAATAAACAGGGCTCACACTTAGTCACCATAAATCAGGCTACAGATCTTATTCTCTGAACCAGCAGAACACCCCAATGGTGACAAAATGCTGCTAAAATATGTAGGGCAAAGAAAGTGACATCTTTTCTTCAAATTAAGAAATTTCCCCACAGGGCAAAGCAAAGTAAACAGTATTATTACAGTGAACGTGGCAATGCTTGTCAGCAGCTGAAGATACCTGCTATTTTGGGTACGTATGAATCCGAAAGATGAGAGATGCAAGGCTTCTGTACAAAGTTGTTACAACTTTGGATGGAGAAGTTTTCTTTCCTTTAGGTACAACTTGTGCCTTGACATTAGGGGATTTCATTTTGATGCAAGTGGAAGGGTAAGAGGAAGGAAGAATGTTGCAATTATTAACAGCTGAATAAACTTCGTTGGGAGAAATACAGCTCAGCTGCACAGGAGTTTGTTGATACTGCAGAAGCAAGAAATCAGATCAATAAGTGCTAATGAAAGCATTAAATCTTCACAGTTTCCAGATGGAAGGCAGATTAACTGGTCTCAGATCCTGACAACCACCTTCTTTGGGTCTCAACATCAAAGAAGGTAAGATTGCTACTGCAGTCTATGTTGAGTTTTTTTTATTATTATTTTATTTAGAAACCACTAAAATAAGCACACACTCTCTAAAGGCAGTAACATCAAAAAGCCTTTTCTTTTGCTATTCTTAAATCAAGTACTACATTAAAAAGACTTCAAGCGATAGAGAGCCCAATTCTAGTTCTACTGAGCCATAAGATTTGGCATCTCCTAATGATATGACATTTGATTGTTAAAAACCTCACCCTGACTAAAACTTGCTATCAATGTGCTTTTCAACAGAACGTGAAATTTGGAAACACAATATTTTTTCTTCTTAATCCCACCTATGACATGGTACTTAGGAGCTGGGAATTAAGAAAGCCTCCCATGGCACTAAATCACTGGGAAAAGGATATATAAAAAGAACTCCAAAATAAAGCAGTTCCTTGTAAATATGTAAATGAGACACATTTTTGAACTAATTCATACTCTTGCCAAGTTTTTCCCCCTAAGAACATAATTAGCATACTTCAAAGTTGAAATAAAGGGTTCTCAGTGCGCACTGACAGTAAAGACAAATTCATCAATTTACTATAAAAATTTAGAACTTGTTAAACAGATTGTCGTTCTCCCCTGCAAAAACAAACACATCGTGAGCATTTTGGAATGTTCATTTATTAATAAGCCACAATTGTGAGCCTGTTACCTGCCTTTTGAACTGTCTCATACAAATGTGCAACACATTAATACATTGTCTGGCAGAGCAGAAGCCAGAGTCTTCTGTAAACATCAGCCAGGCTGGTTCCTCCCACACTAATTATGACAGCTTGAGAAGAAGTGATGATGAAACCACAGAAACATGCCGCTTTCTCACAAGCTTTTTAAAAGGGCACAGGGGGAAGCCCACCTCCCAGGGTGAAAATCCTCTCCCTCACCTTGAAACAAATTAGAAAGAAAAAATATCACCATTTAAGAGAAAGGTTCAAAGCTAAAGATCGACTCAACACAGTTGCCACGTTCAACCATATCGACTTGTCACATCCCACCAGACAAGTGAGGCTGAGCTTTGAGAGCCTTCAGATGGCACAGGGGCAAAATGCTGCAAGGAGCTGTCAATCAGTAGGTGGCACTCTTCAAACTCTTGACAGTGGGAGTCAAGTACCAGCACAAGTGAAAATACATTACATGGCAAAGTCTGAATCTTTAGCAGAAATATAAACAAGAAATATTGAACAATTTTAACCACAACTGACACCCATGAGAAATGCAATGGCTTCATTTCAATAACATATACAGCAGTCCTGATACGTGATCTCTGAAGTTCCTAAGAACTATAATTTTTGAGTGCTACAGATAGTTTGGATGAACACTACTGCATACCAGTGTACTAAAACAAGCAGCTTAACAAATTACTCATTACATGTACAGAAAAATTTGAGTGCAGTCCTGTAGCTAATTATAAAGCTGTAAATCAAACTTGGGAATGATAGTTTCGAGGTTTTTAATGTAACAAAACATAGCATAATTATTTAAGTTTTGCCACAGCTGTTCTTCACAGCTGGGCAGGTAAATTTATTTCAATAAACGGAATAGATAACTAAATCTATTGCAACAATATATGAATTGTTATTTCTGTGATATTTACTGGTGAAGACACGGCCCATTCACTGAAAGGCTGAATTGTTTTTTTTAGTTCAAATCAGTATAAGGTATAACAAAAATTAAAACATTGCTCCATGAAACAGGTGTTCAATTTTCATTGCCCACAAATACCATTTCTTCATTTAACAATTCTAGACTGTATTTTGTATTTTAAATACATATTGAAATCAATGCACATTTCTGCTCATTTGATAAAGCAGTAAAGGCTTTGTATCCTTAGTAAAGGATGAACTGAAGTTCATGTACAGGTACTTGTAATTGAAACAGCCAGCAGAGGGAGTATAAAAACAAAACAAAAAAACCCACCCAACAGTCCTTTTCCTTTCTCTCTCTATACATCTATTTATTTTTTCTTAAGATCTTAGCTTTCTTTCAGAATATGCTAATAGTGCCAAAAGTGCAAAAACTAGAATCTGTAAAAAGCACTGGAGTTTAGACTATTTGAAGCTAAAATAATTAAGTAGCATGAAAAAAATTAGTTCAGATTAGCCTCACCAAACTGAAATGCAAAGTTAATGTCAACCAACAACCTGCATAAGCCATCTGCAAGTTTAAATCCAGAGACTGTCATTTTCTGAATCTAAAACTGAATTCATGATTTGATAAGAATGTTTGGTATCTAATTGTATCAGAATATGCACAAAATCTTAAAACTGAACAAAAGGTACTGCTGCACAGATCTGTACAATAGAATAGTTAAGATGCAAGTAAGCTAAATATGTGCCCTAAATGAGCTTTTATGTGACTGTTTCAAAATCAAGTCATCAAGTCATATGTAAGCTGAAATACATCTCATCTTTCCACTTTCTGGTTTTCACCACCTCCAGCCTAAACACAAGCAAAAGGAAGGACATGAACAGGGTGGTTGGAGCTGCCAGCATTGTGTCAGACTCTTAAATGAGCTGCCATCCTCCCCACGGAAGTGACAAAAAGAGACCATCTCCCAGCTCACCTACACTATCGCACTGTGCACAACCACACTTCCACAGTCCATCTTACAGGAGGAGCAAGCTTACTGAGTTATCAGTGAAGGCTTTACCTCCTTTCTCAAGGCCTACGAGTGCTAGGTACCCCCAAGCCACCAGGCGAACATGGGTAGCAGCGCTGAGGAGTCAAAGGGACAGAGGATTAGTTATTTCAGAAGTAAACTGCATGCATTACAATCATTTGTAAAAAGACCCAACTCAGACAACAAGCCCTCCTTCAGTGTAAACTGCTTGTGTCAGCATGTTTTCCATTCCCTTTCCATGCCATTCCTAGCTGGCTGCCCTATGCATTGGTCCGTTATCCCTCTAACTAGAACAGCAGTGCTTCTTAGCAGAATACGTGGTGTGTCCTATACATTAATGCAGAATGTCGTGTTATGGAACACCAGTCCTGATGGGAACCACTGAATGACATCACTTGTCATCATAGCTATACACTGCTTTAGTGACTATTTTGCTTTCAATTAATGTGGAACCAGAATCCCTGGGGTAAAAAAGAGACAATTCTGTTTTCTACACCAGCATCTAAATTTTAAGGATTATTTGTTAAACCGATCTGTGTTCACCTTTACACATGGGAATTATTACTGAAGATAAGCATTTGGCTTACAAACCCCTGACTGCAAGTAATGAATACACAGACCAGAGAAAGGAAAAAAAGAGGGGAAAAAAAAAGAAAAAGACAGTAAAGCCAAGATTAACTTTCCCATTAGAGCAGGTAATAGAAATGCTTTTAGCTTTAAACTTTAATTGCTACTTCCTTTCCCAACTACAGATCCTACTACATCTACTCCATCTTACAGCACTACTCATTCGGAAAGTCTTAGTATCTGACATGTGAAGGTAGAAAACAAACTTGCTGAAGAAAAAAAAAGTATCAGTATACTTATTAGCAAGGAGAAAGCCTTCACACTGTAAAATCTGTTAAATACTCATACCTGTGAGTGGACTCACAGAACGCAGATGATGTATGCTACACATGTGCAGCTTCAGAGACCTTGACTCTAGAAGGAACATGGGATTTTCCCCTGAAGGTAAGGCACCACACAGAAACCTAGAATACCTGGCACCTTGCAGTATCCATGGTACAAGTCCACTGGGGAATTGGATACAGGATGCTAGATTCTACAAGTTTCTCAAGACACTGTTAAAATTACAAATTTTAAACAGTTAAGAAAAACAACACACATCAAATTCATATAAGCTTCTACAGTCTAGCACAGAGCTTTATTAGGAATCTTAGAACCAAAAATAGCCAGATACAGCACAAACTATTACAGAATCTAAAATTTTACTCGTATCAAGATCTTTCTAACAGAACCCTGACTGGAGAGCTCACAAGTTGAAAGAGCTCAAGAGGAGAAAGAAGAATACATCTCTAGCAATTTCACTGTCTTCCAGTTAGGACACTCGCAAATCCCCCTTCCAAAAGGGCTCACCTCAATTCTCTTCCCTACAGAACTCCTCTGTAACCCTGTAAAAATATTTATAGACTTTTTTTTTTGTCTTTAAAGTCAGTTTATATATGTATGATTTTGAATCCAAAACACAATTCAGGAAATAAAAGCTATGAGATGCAGCACATTGTCTTCACTGTTCTACATGATCTCATCCTCTTTAAAACAATAATAGCCTTCCGGCTGCACTGTAACCAGGACTGTGCACAGTACTCCAAACAGTTGGACAAGTGCTCTTCACAGTAGCTGCACTAGAACTGAATAGAATCTTGTTTGACTTCCCTCCACTCCTTTTTTTCAGCCTGGTTTCCTAAGGAAATCAGACTTATGCAATCACTCGGGGAGAGAGAGAACTTTACACATATGTATGTATATGGATGTACGTGGATGTCTGTCCATCCGATCTGTTGGCTTTTGAGCACACTGGCCAGTTTCAATCACATTAAAAAGAGGAGCAGACAAATCAGACATTTAAGTTCTTGAAAGTTTCACAAAAGCAGGCTGGGGAGCATGGAAAAGTATCTCCAGAGAGAGAGAAACTGCATGTCTCCTTAGACGTCAGTAAACTCACACGGGAAAGAACTGTTCTGCTCCTTTCCTGCCTGCAGGAAAATCTTCAGCCAGAGGTCACAATCAGTCAAAGACGACAAGGTTTCTCCTGTTCAAGTATTGATGAAATAGCTTAAGTTGAATTCACCACTGCTTTTAAAATGGTGTTTTGAACAGAGCTGATGTTTTTTTCTGTGTCACCTTTTTCTTGGTCTAGCATAGGAGAGAACTGTCCTACATGACACACATTCCCTGGCTCGGTCCCACGCTCCCAAGACCACTTATTTAAAAACATCAATCAGTACCACATGCATGGCAGCATTCTACCCCTCTCGAACACAACGTATGAAAACTGGATGAGCTTAGGATTCCCTTCAGGTCTTTGAACTAAACAAATATGCAGCTCCACAACATAACTACTGAATAAAGTTTCAAAAAGGCAATGTGGCAAATACACAGTCATCTTTAGTCACCTCTACCATAGAGGAGAACAAGTACTACCACCCTTGCAGGCCATCGTGCTAAAGACAGCTGTAAGGCAATAAGAAAAACAGCGAGTTTTCAGCTGGTATCTCTATAGTTCTTCTCACAACCTCCCACCCCAAAATCCACACAGGCGGGAACTATGTACCATTTCACCTGTACCCAAAGAAAGCTACCTAACAAAAGTATGCTAACAGATTAAAATTCAAGTTTAGGGACACTAAAAGGCGTAAATTGAGGTTTTAAGAAATTGTCATAAAAAGAAGAAGAAACAAACAACAAAGCAAGCACAACCACACCTGACGGAAGTCACCCCGGGCATCGAGACACCGGGTGAGCAGGGAAAACAAAAGTTGCTGCTGACAAGGAAGATGTGTTTCGGCCCAGATGCAGGCTCTGCTCGGAAAAGCATCAGTCCCGCGGCCAAGCTGGGACCTCCCGGAGGGGCGCTGGAACTGAGCAGCCGGCGGGACGGCGCGGGCAGCCCGACACCCCGGGGGCGCCCACACGGCGGGGCGTCAGTGAAACGCCTCGGAAAGGCGGCGGTGAGACACCCGGGAGGGGTGGGAAGCCGGGCCGCGTCCTGACCTGCGAACGGGGCCTTTCAGCCGTGCGAAGCCCTTAGGCGTCCCGCGGCTCGGGCTGGCCAGCGGCACCCGCTGCCGCCGGGCTCTCCCGTCCAGCGCAGGGAGGGCGCTCGCCAAGCCCCGCACTCAGAGGCCGTGCGGCCGCTCTCGCCTGACTCCCGCCTCCCGACACGGGGCCAACGCGGCCCCGCGCCCTTCCCCCGCGTCTGGGCTCGGCGGGAGCCAGCGAGGGGTTCGCCGGCAGCGGAAGAGGCTCGCCGTGGAGCGCGCCTCCGTGCCCCCTTTATTCCGCCTTCCATCCCCGGTACAGCGCCAGCCCCCCACAGCACGGAGCACATGTTTCCTCCCCGGCTTCTCGCCGGCCCTACGATGAGCCACGGCCAGGGGAGGGAGGCAGCCAGTATCACAGCCGGTTCAGAGCCACGGCATTTGCAGGCGTGAGGCAGATCTGACAGGGGATGAAGAAAGAAGCGACACATCCCACCCTTCTCGGTCCTCCGCCGCCGCTTTTCTGTCAGCTGCCGATAGCGTAATGCTTCCTTATCACTGCTAGTTCGAGTAAGTAGGGGTGAAAGTCTCCATTCCCCTCCGTATCGTTCCTAGGCAAATTAAGCATGCACCAAGTAAAGGGCTGACCCGCATACGCGTAGAGTTCTCTGATGCCGAAACGATGCCGAAATCCCCAAGGCGTTAACAGCCAGTTCCCACAAAGCGCACTCGGCTACATCGAGCATCCCCTTTGTCCGTGCATCCTCGATACACGCCCGGCCGCTCCTCCATGCGTCCACGCACGCCCCACGTATACGGCCCCTTTGTGTCTTCGCCTCCCCCCACTCACAAAGAAATGCCCTTTCCTCAAGGCATGCACCCAGCCTCGGACACAGCCCTTCGCCTCCCCCCGTGACACGCGCGACCCGCCGCCGGGCACAGCGCTCTGATACCTACTTGTGTTCAAGAAACAGTCCGTAAACCTCCTAAAGCAGCTTGCAGAATTAGATCCATCTTCCATGTCTGGCCCTAAGAGCAGGGGAGACGAGAAGGAGAAGAAGGCGCCTGTCTGCTGCTGCTGCTGCTGCCGCCTAGGAGTCCTGCTCCCGCCGGGGCCGTCGCCTCCTCGGATCCCGTCGCCGCGGGCTGCTGCCGCTGCAGCGCCGAGGGAATTGCAGGACCACGGGCGAGAGGCGGCTGGGGAGAGGAGGAGCCGGGAGTGGTGCTGCCGGGGGCCGCCGGCTGCGGAACGGAGCAGCAAGCCCTGGATGGATGAAGAACAGAAGAGTCTCCTCCTGCCGCTGCCGCCTGGATGGGCGATCAAGTGAGCTGCTGCTGCTGCTGCTCCGCCAACATCTCTTCCTCCTCCTCCTCCTGCCGCTCTCGCTGCCTCTCCTCCTCCTTCCCTCCCTTGGAGACTTGTGAGGTTAAAGGAAGACGAGGAGGGGAAACGAGGAGGCGGCGGCAAGAAGTAAAAAGAAGATGGAGAAGCGGAGGAAAAGGAGGGGATTGGAGCAAAGAAAGGAGCCGCTGCCGCTCTAGGGACGATGCTGGCGGAGGCGGCGGAGGAGGCTGTCCCTGCAGCGCGGCTCCTGCTGCTGGTGGTGGTTGTTAGAAGGAGAGAGAGGGAGCTGCAGGCAGCCGAGCCGCCTCCAGCAGCAGGGGGAGGAGGAGGAGACCCGCCGCTGCCTCCACCTCCGCCGCTCTGGCCATGGGAGTGGAGCGGGTGGCTGCCGGAGCCGGGCTTTTCCCCGGGTGCTGCAGCCAGGGGGGCCGAGGGGCGGGATAAGATCCGCTTCTCCGGGTTGGACATGCTTCCGCTCTTCCCTCCCTTTCGCGGTAGTTTAAGGCAGGACGTCTAGGAGAGATACCGGAGTAAAGCGAAAGGGGAAGCCGAGAAGGACGGAGCCAAACGAGGGGCAACCGCGGTTCGGTCCCGCGTCCCCTCCAGCGAGCCCCGGGCAGTATTTCCACTGCACCCCGGCTCCCCGCCCTCATCAAACCCTCACATTTCCGTTCCCCCTTTAGGCCGGAGGGGGACTGGGAGCTACTGACCGCCAAGCGGCTCCGATCCCCTTTTAAAGTCCGTTTTCCCCCATGCTCCCACCTCGCATTCAGAGCAAGAAAACGGCAACAATCTGTATTTTCTTCGAGCGAGGCAAATACTGCCCCGTATGTGCGTGCGCGTCTGCAAAGAGGCAGATAAAATCACTGCAGTGCCGCTTCCAGTACCGGCCCCGGCCGCCAGAAAACGCCCACTGGCGGGGCCAGCGCTTCCCAGGCTCCCTCCTTCCCCCCCTGCCGCCCGCCCTCCCTTCGCCAGGCGCGCACACACACACGGGAGCAGCGGCACAGCGCTTACCTAAGGGGAACGCGGGGAGAGGGAGAGACGCGAGAGGAACGGTCCTCCTTCCCTGGGCGGCCTCGGTGCTTTTTAGCGGGTATCTCCAGCCACCGAGACCAAAAGGCAGGCGCCCTGCGGCGCCCTGGAGAAAGGTGCTGGGGAGCTGCCCCTCCGCTTCCGTGGGACATCAAACCCCCGTTCCCGCACGGAAATACACCGCACAGTCACTCCCCGATGCCCCGCGTCACACGTGTTTGCTTCGGCTCCCCACCCTCGTCTCTGCTTGGCACACCTGCAGCGGCCTAACCCCACCCTGGACCCGGCCCTCCGGCTCCCGGACGGGCCGCCCCGGACCCTGGCTCTAGGTGCGGCGTAACTCCCGGGCCGTCACCGGCCTTACTCCGCTAGCGCTGACGCTCCCCGGCGGAGCTTGTCGCGCCGGCCAGCCGCCGCCCTGACTCCGTGGCGGGGTCCCCAGGCAGCCGGGGTCCGGCACCGCAGCACCCCCGCCACACACACCCGGGGCTGCGCTCCCCTCAAAGGAGCGTCCCACCACCGCCGCCTTCCTCTCGGCCGACGCCTCGCCACCCCGCCCCGCCAGCCCGGCGACGCGGCGCCTCGGCGGGCCGTGCTACGGCGGCTCTCGCGGGGCAGCCGCAGGGAGAACGCCCGGCCAAGGGAAGCCTGAGGGGTGTCTCGGGACGGAGCCGGGCCGAGGGCTGCGCTGGAAGCCCCCGCCCCAAATATTTCGTTTTCGCCACGAACGCGTTCTGCCCCGGGCGCCCGCCGCCGCCGAGAGACGGGCGAGAAGGTCCGAGTGCTACCAGAGTTTACCTCCGCAGCGGGGAGGGGAAGGGCAGCATCCCCGGCCGGTCGCTGGGCTCCCTCCAGTCGGGGCGCTTCACTTCGGGCCGAGCGGGACGCGGCCAACGAGGAGCTATTGCCCCGCGCCTCCCGCCAGCTTAACGGAACCTCAGCGCAGCGGAGAGCCCGCCGCCGCGCTCCCCTGCCGGGACAGCCTCTACCCTCGTCTCGCCGTCCCGTCAGCGCCGGTAGCCGGCGAGGACCATGCGTGACCCGGGCGGCTCGTAGAGCCTGCGGCACCCCTACCCCTCGCTCTGAGGCGGCGGCGCGTACCTGGACGGGTCGCGTCCTGCCCTGCCCTGCCCCCGCGTCCCGTCCCCGCTCTGGGCGGGCAGCTGCAGGGCGGCGGGAGTCTCCTTGCCCTCAGCGGGGACGCTGAAGCGCGGAGCCTGCTGCCCGAATGCCGGGCTGGCAGCACCTGCCTCCCTCCGGGACAGACTCGGCGCCAACGGCCAGTGCCGAGGGCTGCAGAGCCGGGCCGGCCCACGCCGCTGTCACCCCGCCTCGGCGGGACGTCCGGCCTCGGCTTCGTCCCTTCAAATACCTGGACGGGGCGGAGGGAACCGCTCTCCTCAGGTAGACGGCCAGATCCCCCGGGGCTCCCGTCCGCCAGCGGGTGGAGAAGCGGCCGGCGCGGCGATGCCCGCCCGGCCGGAGCTGCCCCCGTCCCCCCGGAGGCAGATTTTGTTGCGGTGCGGCGGGGACCCGCTGCACGGGCGCTGCCCTG
>VXBZ01004531.1:7228-18309 GCA_013399135.1 Heliornis fulica | reverse complement strand
TGGCCATTTCTTTTCACTGTGCAAGTTAAAGCAAAGAGGTGTTTCCAATAAGACATCTTAGATGTTGAAATGTTGAATTTGAAATAACTTTCCTCTTTATGGGAGGCAGAATCAGAACTGTTTCTGGGAAGGACAGGAGATAATCCTTCTTGTTGTTCTCACAGCAACCCTGATTTTACTGCTTCCTTTTCAACATCAAATTCTTGTATTAAATAGTGAAGATTGTTAAAGGACAGGAAATTACCATTTCCTATAGGAAATTATAATTCTACTTATAATAAGGCAGCCTGTCTTGTTGCATTTTGAAGTGGTATTTTAGGTTGCTGTTAACTTTGTTTAACTTTCTAATTTGGCAAGTATTTCTCTTCCAACATATCTACCTTCAATATGCCTAGAAAAATGGATTAGTGAGGGATAGTAGATATGCCTAGAAAAAATGGACTAGTGAGGGATACTAGGGAAGTAGGGAAATGAAAACTAAATTGGAGGGAAACATAATGAGCAGAGGGAGAGATTAAGTGCTGATATAGATATGGCAGGTTGGATTTAGTAGGGCAATTGAAGACAGACAAGGAACTGAAACAGGTAGTAGGGATCAGGACTAGTTAAGAAAAAAAAGTCAATCATTGATCTGAGAAACCTGTCCAAGCAATGCTGAAACTAAAGAGCTGAGAGTTTGAGAGTGATATATTAGGTGAGGGTAGAAGCAAATGAGACTGCTGGGATTTAATGGAAGAATTTGCATTCATTAAGACCTATTCCCTTGTCCTGGCTCCAGCTAGGGCAGAGTTAATTTTTGTTGTAGCAGCCAGTGTAATACCGTGTTTGGGAGTTAAGCACTGATAACACCATGAGAGCAGCACTGCTAACACCCCAATGTTTTTACTTGTTTCCAAGCACTCAAGAAGCTGGAGTGGACATGGCCAGGACAGGTGATCCAACCCAGCCATAGAGTGCATTCCATGCCAATTACATCATGCTCTGTATAAAGGGTGGTTTGTGGGGGAGGAGGGCACAGCTTCAGTACATGCAGTTTTGGGGGAGATCTGGTTCCAGGCTGTATGATCTGGTTCTGAGCTGTATGGCCTGGGGTGTGGGGTTCATTGAGAAATTGTATCTTTATATATTTCATCAGAAAGTCCAATCATCGTTATCTCTCTACTGTCTCAGTAAACTGTCCTTATCCCAACCTGTGAGGTTTGGTTTACTTTGTTGGTTTTCCTTTCTATCTTTTCACCTCCAGCATTTTAGAGAGAGTGGCTGCCTGGTGTTCAGCTCTGGCTGGGATGAAACCATGACAACCTTTCATGAATAAGAAGTGACCCAAAAGAGTTCAGTGCCATGTTTCCCTCTCTGGATAGATCTCTGAAAATATGTCACCTCACTTGTGTGCTGCTTACCAATGGAGCGCAATTAGCTGGTACAAGTGGCAGAGGCTGGTGCATTATCCTTGCAGATGTAGACCAGGGACGTGCATGGAAGGTGTTCCACTTGTTTGATTCCCTGTAGTTCTCAATTTGCTTTTTTTGTAAAAAAAAAAAAGGAAATCATATTAAATTACTAAATTACTATAAGTAAGGTAATCCTATCAGCCATACCATAGATATTTTAACAATATGGATGACACTGTAAGGGATACCCATGCCATTGAGACACATTCCTTGAATATATCTTAATTTTTGTTCTGTGCAGAAATTTTGTCCAGTGGGCATTTCAGGTACTTGGATATTTCCAGATGTTTTTTAGTGTGGCTAGATAACCAGGTGAATAGCCACTACTATATTATTGATAACCACTGAATAGCCACACTGGACACATTACCTCCAGCTCAACCTTAATGCAGCAAGTTCACTCTTCATGAATAAAAGGTCCCTTCCAAGAACTATCGTTCTGTGATGCTGTGAACTTAGTGAACATTCACAGATACCTTTCTCAGGAATGCAGTGCCTCCATCTGTTCCTCAGTACACAAGACCAGTGAAGTCTGGAATGCCATAAAGCATATTTTTCTTCATCCCATACAGTTGTTTTATCCTCAAATAGACCCTATCAATTACATTAATTAAGCCAGTAGTTGTATGGAAACTGAAAACATGAAGTGAAGACTGTATCACACTGAATAGAGACTGCAAGGGTAAGATAAAGTATAATGAGCAAACTTAGATCAACTCAGGCATTTTAAAACTTCAGGGTACTAATTTTCTAACTTTAAAGGTGTTATTTTACTATTGATGTTTCTGTTTGGGGGAAATGGTTTTTTTTTGTTTTGTGTTTGGGGTTTTTTTTTTAGTTTTTTGGTTTGGGTTTTTTTTTTTTTTGGTTAGCTGGTTGGTTTCTTTCTTTTTAATTGTGTTGCTTTTGTTTTCTCCCTGCACAGAATAGATGGAGATACAGCTGCAGTTCTGGGTACTCATAGAAACAGTGCCATCTACTGACATAACAATAAGTAATCTTTTCCTTCAATTAGGACCAGTGAAGCCACCTTTAATGGACCCTTCTGAGGACTGTTTGACTGTTTAGTTCTCAGTAACAGGCCACATGCTTCAGGGAATGAGATAAGTTGGGACAAGTTGGCTGCCACTTGAATCTTCTCTTGTCTATGGAGATCCCTTACTCAGCTTCCCAAACTTCTGTCCTGTTTCATGTTTAGCTTTCATTCTCTCCCATTTCAGGCTCTGTATCCAAGCTCTGATTTGTTTCAAAAGTCTCTGGAGAAACATCTCAGCCTCCATTGCCTACAAACTTTAAAAAAATGGATTCTTTTGCAATTATAGCAAAACTATTACTTTATAATTGGTTTGATTTGGTTTTGTCCTTGCTAGTGAGATTTTTATTCACAAGAAAATAGGGAAAGAGAAGAGAGAAACAGACCACAAGCTAATATTGTTGGCACCTTCAGGTCTGAGTACAGATGTATATAGTCTCAATACACAGCTCTGCCTGGCCAAATATTTTCTTCTCCCAGAAGAGTGAGGTCAGTTCACAAGCTGGCAGCTCAAGGTGATGCCAGCCTTACTTTATGGCTACAGCTTGCAAAGAAAACAATGTACACCATGATAATTCAATCATAGCTTGCATCAGTGTCCACAAGTCAGGATATTTGCATTGCAGACATGAACTCTTCCACTATTTGGATACTTCCTATAGGTCGTTGAAGAAGGAGCTGATTCTTCCACATAGAGGAAAAATGAATATAAAGATGGTACCACACTGCTGAAGGCTGGCATTGAGTAGAGAAATGTGGCAGAACTGTCCGCGTCACTGACCTCTGGCTTGCCACACAAATGAGCATGCATTTTCATTAGCAATAAAAATGTAATTAAAAATCAGCCACATATTAAACTCATATTGGAATCTTCAGGAATGCTGCTGCCATTGGGCAAAGAGAAAAATGCTATAACAAGATACCAGTAGTTAAAAGCCAATTAAGCATGCCTATTAGTTATCCAATATCAGCACTGAGTTCTGTAAATAAAAAATATTAATTGCTATAGGCCATGCTGTTAACTGCTAAATAAATCCATGAATATTTTTTACAACATTCAATGATAGTTAAGTATGCAATTCATGTATTTACTTTGATAAAAAAAAATCACCAAAAACAAAAAAACAAAATGGGAGCTTCTGATTACCTTAAGCTTGAAAAGCATTATAGAAAACCAGAGTTCATTGTGTTCTTGTCATTTATTTTGGGTCTGAGTCCAAATAATTATATTTCCTGGACCTGATGTAGTATTTGTCTATTTTTGAAACCTAGTTTGATTTTTCTGCTCACTTCCACTGTACATCTTTCTTTTTTTAACTCACCCTTTGTGGAATGATTCATTCTTTGCTAATTAAAACTGGAAAATTATGTATACTGTAAATGCCTGTGTATATCTTCAGTGATTTTCAGATTTGACCTTTCATTTTCATTTTTAGCTTGGTGCCATCAGAAACCAATATCCTTTGTCATGTCTCTGTTGGAATTCTCCACCTTACAAATGGAGGCATACAGAATCATCAACATCTTTCTGAAATCCTGGCTTCATTGATACTTAACAGCCAATGTAAGCCCTTCCAAACAAATGTTCTTATTTCCCTTGGCAGTGAGGATTCAGTAGTTCATTTACATACACAGCAGTGATGAATGCCTAGCCTTTGAAAATCAGGCCACGTATTTTAGTTGACTGCATATAGATTTCAGAACCATTGAAAGAAGTTCACTCTCCCCATTGAAAAAGTAGTCTTTAGGACTGGTACTACAGTGCTAATGAACTAGATCTGGAAAGTTTTTAATTCTCTACCAGAACTCTGGACTTTAAGAAAACAATCTTTTAAGAAAACCCAGCAATGATGGTCATGGCAATGTCTCCTTTTACCACCTTCAACACAGACATTTGAAAAGTCTGCAGTGTATTTTGCCTTTTCTTTGATTGGGGAAAATGAAAAACACAAAGGCTAAAGGATTTATTTAAGAAGGAATCCTGCCTACTGTAAGATGGAATCCTGGAACCCAAGGAATCCTGCTTACTTGCCTCCTTTCTAGCCTTGAAGTGGCAAGTCTGAGAAAACCACTTAGGTTCCTTCTATTGTCAGTTGACAGTTCCAAACACCCCAAAAGGAAAAAGATCCCAATCTAAGGCAAATTTCCAAGTTAGAGAAAATTAGATATTTGCTATTCTCTTAATTGCATCTCAAATAAGGACTTTACAAGTCTATCCTCCAGCCCTAATAACCACTCAAATCGTCTTACTATATGCACCCTATTGATCTCTCCACATCTTCAACATGGTGGACACAATAAAACTACCCATTAGTCCTGGACTGAGCTAATTCTTCAGCTCTGTCTTGTTGTTATTTAGGAGACTCTCAGGTAGATGAGACTCAAAGGTTGACATGGACCATTCAGATAGTTTAAGTGTCAGTATGAGACATCACCTGCTTGGTTCTGTGAAGAAATAGTTAAATTCACACATCCTTTGTGTCTAGACAAGTGTTATCCTAAAAATTTCAAAATCCTAAATCCTGTTAGACTACAGTGACAAGAGAAAGCTAAGAACCACATTATTGGGCATAAATCTTCATGTCTTGATATCTCCAAATGTTACAAGGTTTTTGAGCACTGCTTAGGTAACTAGGCTGTCTTTAGCTAAAAAAAAAAATAATTCTAAGGATAAACTACATTTCAGAAGGATTGGGGCACTATCCTAAGTCCTAAGTAGATGGTTATATACACAGAAGACTTTTTGATTACTAAAGCTATGAAAGGTTTCATAACTATGTATCTGCTTTAGCCTATTTAATTTTTAAGCAGATTACCAGTCCAATGCTATATTATGCTGAAGTGACAGTATGTATACTTTTCATTTACACTTGTAAGTTTGCTAATCTAAAGCCAGGGTGAATTTCATAGTCTCAAAAGATCTTTGGTCTAACATCAACAGATAAAAAAACCCACCCAAAACTAAACAGTGAAATTTGTCTGTAGGACTGATGGAATTTGCTTAGTGCTGATGGTTCGAGATTACTTCGTTTTGGAGAGATGGCTCTATTAAAGTTGGTATTATCTTCTTTACATAATTTATAAGGAAGAAAACATATTTTATGTCATGGGTTCATCTACAATTCCCTAAAACCAAGTTAAATTAATATATACAATAGATAGATCTTTTTCCTTATGATGTAGTTTATTTCTCTCTAAATTATTCTGACAACTTCTATGTAGACATCCATTTCTACATTATTCAGAGAAAAGATGGTTTTGAAGGGGTTTGTATAGTACATGGTGCAAGAGATTGACAAGAAGACAAGGCAGAGGCATTATAATTTATGAAACACAAAAATTCAAAGAAGTCACTATAAGACTTATCCAACTGCTATGATGTGGTGTTTACCATCGTCATAATCTAAAGGTGAGATAATAGTAGAATCGTAGAATATCCTGAGTTGGAAAGGACCCATAAGGATCACCAAGCCCAATCCTTGTCTTGACACAGGGTCAGCCAAGTCAGAGCATGAGATTGAGCGCATTGTTTGGATGCTTCTTGAAATCAGTCAAGCTGGGTGCTGTGACCACTTCCCTGGGGAGCCTGTTACAGTACTTGACCACCCTCTGAGTGGTTAAGAAACTCTTCTTAATGTCCAGACTAAACCTTCCCTGTCTCAGCTTCATACAATTCCTTCAGGTTCTGTTACTGGTCAACCAGCTGTAGTGCTCAACTTGCTGTAAGCAACTGTACATCTGATGTCGTTGTGATTTAGAGACCTGTGTCTTAACAACAGTGTGTTAGATACCCATCTAGCTCATTTTCTTTAGTATTGGGCATGAGCAGTCAATTATTATGAACTTTGCCCATGGTCTTTCCTAGTATATTTATTCTCTACTTATTGGCATTTATCATCCCATTGACTTTTTCTTCCCCTTAGAAAGATATTCTTTGAGAAATTCATATGTAGTCTTATGTACTCTTATACATATTTTGCTCATAAAATTAGGAAGATGGACTACTACTATGTGTTAAACCTAACTTTGTGCTCACTGAAATCAGTATTTCCTTCACTGGAGGGCATGTATACCAAATGCCAGATTACTCCAGTAAAATCCACTAGTGAAATTAGACTATCCAACTTGGAATGATACTGCTAAAGGAAGTTAGAAATGCTGCAATCATTCATAGATCTTGTTGAAGAATTAGGCCTTTATTTTTCCTCCTGTAATTGAATTTCTTTTGGTTTAAGATATACCCAAGAGATTCGTAAGAAGTGCAAACAGGCTTGCTGATAGCATCGAATGATATATATGTTTTCTGTCAGGATAATAAAAGAAAAATTACTGTGTTAGCTAATGTTGTTTCAAACATCCTATCTCTCACCTTTAATTGAAAATGAAGATATGTTCGCACATATCTGGAGTAATTAAAACCCTATGGCTTTTTCCTTATCTAATTAATGAAGAAAGTGAAAATCAGAAATTACAAATTGGGCATAAAAACAAACACAATTTAATTAGGGCTTTTGTGTGAGTGTATGTGTGTGTGTGAAGATCATAAAATATAAGATAGTCTCCTTAAAGGGAAGTTTTAATAACTGGATGCAGGTGTTTGAACTATAATTAAATTTGTGAATTAAGAAGTTGCAATGAAATGTTTAACTGACATGTTACAAAAAGGAAAACCAATTGCAGAAACAACACAAAAATCCAAAATACTGATGCTTGGCAGCATTTGACCTTTAAGAGAAATCCAATCAATTGCAGTAATTGTTTCACTGTTCCTGATTTAGATAGATGCATTATTATACCATGTTGACATTTATTTAACTTTTGCATGTTTCTCAGTCTTCCTGAAGGCAACAGAACTAAAAAAATATGCATAGAATAACACATTAAAAACATATCTGAACAAAGATATAAGCTTAAACTGAAGATTGTTTCTCATCATTTTTGAAAACATTTCTCAGGCAAGCAGAAACAGACACATATTTCTGTATTAAAGTATTAATGCACTCCTTTGTTTCTCTTACTTAAGATGCAGAAGTTTTGTTCATGCTCCATTTAGCAGCGCAATGATAGACTGGCATGCATGTTGTAGCATCACTGTAGTGTTATAATTAATGGCTATAATATGTACATTTATATATGTGCATATAAATACACATATATGTGTTCCTGTTTATATATAAGGACATATAGAGTGTAAAATTGTGCCTTCAGGCCCTGCAAAATGTCTTTTTTGGCTTCACATACAGTAAGGGAAAACACAGTGCAGAAAGGAAATCCATGCCTTAATCCATTATAGTGCAACTTCACAAAGATAGTAAATTGCTTGCATTCGTTCAGGAACTAGTTTAAATCGGTTGTTTAGGATCTATCCATTGTAAAGGAATTATCATCAAAGTGAGTTGGCCCACCCTTCAAACACCCTTCATGCGGGTTCAAAGGAGGGCCATGAAGATGGTCAGGGGCCGGGGACACCTCTCCTGTAAGGACAGGCTGAGGGAGCTGGGCTTGTTCATCCTGGAGAAGAGAAGGCTGCGGGAAGACCTCATTGTAGTACTTAAAGGGAGTGTATGAACAGGAGGGGAATCAGATTTTTGCATAGGTAGATAGTGATAGGACAAGGGGGAAGGTTTAGATTGGATATTGGGGGAAGTTCTTCACAGAGAGTGGTGAGGTGCTGGAACAGGCTGCCCAGAGAGGTGATGGATGCCTCAACCCTGGAGGTGTTCAAGGCCACATTGGATGTGGCCCTGGGTAAACTTGTCTAGATGCAGGCCTGGAGGTTGGTGGTCCAGCTTGTGGCAAGGTGTTTGGAACTCGATGATCTTTGGGGTCCTTTCCAACCCAGACCATCCTGTGATTCTGTGAGCACAAAATATTAGGGGTTGAAAGGGACCTTGAAAGATCACTTAGTCCACCCCCCCCGCCAGAGAAAGATCACCTAGATTAGGTCACACAAGTACGGGTCCAGGCAGGTTTTTAATATCTGTAGAGAAGGAGACTGCACAACCTGTCTGGGCAACCTGTCACAGTGCTCTTTCACCCTTACAGTGAAAATGTTTTTCCTTACATTCACATGCAACCTCCTATGCTCCAGCTTGGACCCACTGCCCCTTGTCCTATCACTGGACAACACTGAGAAGAGCCTGGCTCTGTCCTCATGATACTCACTCTTAAAATATTTATAAATGCTAATATGGTCATCCTTCAGTCTCCACCAAGCTAAACAGATCCAGCTCCCTCAGCCTGTCCTCATAAGGATGATGTTCCACTCCCTTATTCACCTTCATGACCCTGTGCTGGACTCTTTGAAGTAATTCCCTGTCCTTCTTGACCTGAGAGACCCAGAACTGGATCAGATGTGGTCTCACCAGGACATAGTAGAGGGGGGAAGGAGATTGTCTCTTGACCTACTAACCACACCCTTTCTAATATACCCCATGAGGCTATTGGCCTTTTTGGTAAGATAGGTCATACCTTCTGGTAGTTTTGGTTTCTACCTATTGACTACAGAAAGAGCCAGGATTACTATCTTGGAGTTGGTTACATTTTGGGTGTTAGTTTTGGGTAAGAAGAGTCACCCGCATTAATATTTCTCTGAACACCCAACCAGAGAAGACACGGCAGAATGAAAGCAAGCCTTGTAATCTTCTCTTGTTGAGGAGTTCTGACATGAAGGAGTCAAACAATTGCTCAAATGCAAACACTGAACTTCTCATATAAGGTCTAATACTTTCTTCAATCAAAGGGCTTTCCTGTCTATAAATTTTCCCACTGTATCTCAATGAAGAAAATAGATCTTTTCAAAGGTAAGTAAAAGTGTATTCATTATACATAGTCTCTATGTGTGAAATGTTGCAGCAGAAGTATAATTACACTACCTTTTTTAGATCAATTACATTATTATATGATCCCAGAGGTGTTCAGATACCATGGTGATGAGTGTGGGACTGATTATTTCAGTGTATTTTGAGATAGATAATAATATATTTGTATTGCAATTTTCATACCAAAGGAGTCCCATGAGCTTCATGTAATAATCCCATCTCCTGCCTAGATAGTGGCATTTTTGGTGCAGGTGGAGAATTTAAATGAATCAATCCATTAGTCCCACTTTTTTTGAGGAACTGATGGACTTTCTCCAACAACCAGACTGACATTCTCAAAAACCACTCACCAGAATAAGTGTTTCTTCCTTTTGCAGATATTGGGCAAACAAAATGTTCAAGAAACTTCATATTGCCTAAAGACATGAAAGATATTCTCCTTGGAAAAATGAGATCCTATTAATTAAATGTGATTCCAGCTAGCCCATAAGTCTATCCACAGGACCATGGAACAGGAGAAAGGCCAGAGTCTGGCTGTAAGAGGTGCGTAGGGGCGTAAATCTCATGTTTAGTGCACCACACTTGGAAAAAAAGAAAGCTGAAGTTGATTCAGGGAGTGGATCAAATCCAGGCATCACGCTTGACACTACCTGGAGAAACAGTTTGGAGAAAAGATGCTACTTCTCCAAGCAGCTGGTAGAAGCAACAGTGCAAAACAACTCTGAGGAGTGGTGGATCAAAGAATCCCAGTGGGTCAAAGACTTAGTGATCTCTAGTGTACCATATTGTAATATTCATAAGAAAGAATTCAATTATCTTGAAGAAAATTATCAAGACTGGAACTTGATCATTCTGGTCCAATCTAAGCTGTTCTCAGTATGCAGACTAATATATAGATACTTTATTTTAAAGCATAAGACAAGGGGAACTTAATGCCAGTTGATTACAATGTTAAAAATGAGTTACATAATACCTTATCCTGGAAAAGCAGTAAATTGGAAAGCAGTAAATAAGAGGGAGGGGGTGCTATTGGAGAGCTCTGCAGTTGAAGAACTCAGATTTGGTCAAGTGACAATATGCATTTTAAAGAATAATATGGTCAAGATTTAATTGTGAAGTGAACATGGATATAGAGAAAGTAGAATGACAGATGAAATCACCATTCTGCTTTTGAGCATAGGAGGCACTGACATTTTAGTTGACAGTTCAAAATCAGGACAGTTTTTAAGCAAAGAATTGTGTAAGACTAACAGAAATGAACATAAGGGCTGGATTCCAACACCCAGTACAAACTCCAACTGATTTTGGGGGGAAATTGCCAAAATCTAAGCAATCAACAATTCTAGCACACTGGTAGAAAATGATTCTTTGCAGTGCTGGCATCATGAATCATTAATGCCAACCTCTGGCTACTGGTGATCTAAACAGTCAAGAATGATTTCATGTGATTCAAAAAAATTGCAACCTAGGTCAGATACATCAGGGAAAAATTTGTGCAATACATCTAGCCACTTCTTCTCACTTGCAGCTTTAGCTCACAGCAATATTTGGCAGATTACTCTGTGCATTACAATTTTCTTGTAAGAAAGAGAGCTGAAAACTCCCATTTTATATGCTCTCTTCTAACTTAGGTCAATTAAAAAGAAAGACAAAAGACAGTAACTTCAAATATCAATAAGCTTTTGAATGACAAGCATTGTCAGAAGCTCAATATTGCATTTTAATGTTAACACATCAGGTCGATGTTTTTTCTCCAAAAGAATGAAAAATATAGCA
>VXBZ01004530.1:756460-767676 GCA_013399135.1 Heliornis fulica | reverse complement strand
GATTCTATGATTCTATATCAATGCGTATTTGTATAAAAGCATACATAGAGACTAAAAACATTTAAGAACACCAAACTGCATTATTTTCTGCACAACCACTGTGTATCTGGAAAATACCACGAGTGTTGCAACCCCTGAGGTCACTGCTTAGCACCTCAAGTGCCTGCCTCCGACACCCCAAGAACAACTGTTCCTTGTTTCTTATGCTCGCAACCAAGTACCACAAATTTCCAAATCACCAAACATATAGATAATTGCAATTTCTGACCACAGAAAGCTGTAGCTTCATTACAAACATAAGTATAGGCCACAAGAAGGCTTTAAAAAGACAAATACTAAAGACTGAGTTAAGTTCAAGTCAGCTTAAAGGTTAAGACTTACTGAGTAATAATGACAAACTTGGTTTAAACAAAAATTGGGCAAAGTCTATAGAACAGCCCATGCAGTTAAGTCCCAAACTGTGTCTTGGAGATATAATCTTAAGAACAGACTAAAATACCTTGCTTAGCCTCTTGGATAATATTCCTAATAGCAGCAGAGGTGGAAAGAGCAGCTATACCTGTTCAATAATTTTCACGCTCAACTAGTGACATCCAGAGGAAACTAATGTGTCCTTTCTAATTTGTATTACAGGTCTATGAAATATGCATACACAGATCTGTCCTGAACTTGGAAAACAGTTCACAGTAAACATCAACACATATCTTACCTTAACATACTTAATCTGGAAAGCAATTTATTACAAACATTAGCACACAGTTTATCTTTACAAATATGCAGAAAGATAGCACAGACTGCTTTTAAAGCTGTTCATCATTGCAAAGGTAAAGCTAGGCATCACAGCCTGCAATACAGAGTGTACGTTATCTACAATACCAAACTGGATTCTGTTAAGAATCCTTCCTAACATTAAAATAAACAAACAAGATAGCAGGCTTGGGGAGGGAAATTACAAGACTTGTAAGTAAAAACGTCTTGTAACTCTTCCAGAGCTGCAACATCACACCTATTCTCAGTGAAAAGTTTGCTTTCTGGTACATACAGGTTACCAATGTACAAAGAGGACAAAATGACCCACTACATGTAATGTGGTGGTGCATTTCTATTTTATTTATGAATATTTTAGCTCATTTCCAGCCCTGACTAATGCAATCACTTTTGCTCAGTGCACAAAACAGCGTTCTTATTTGACAACCTTAACAGTTACTTTCTGATGTATTTTTATTTACATCAAGCACACTAAATATTGATGAGCTTTCCAAATCAAGCTGGGAAACAAAACCAAACACACTTTGCTTAGACAGCAGAAGTCGATAATGTTTTTTCACTTTTCTTCTAGGGTACAGACAGCAAGTCTACAATCTGAATGCTGGACTGCTCAACCCAATCCCTTCTCTTTGCAGTACAAATAAACACAATTCAATTTAGTTTTCTATCAGCACTTTCCTTCCTTTGGCAGCCATGTCCTGGAGATAGCACTAGTGGGTGACAAGCATTAGAGAAGCAGGGAGTCTGAAGCATCTCTGGATACCCTCTCTGAAGGTTTTGCAGTGACAGAAAATTTGTCTTTCCCCTCTAAATTCAAACTGCTCACCCTCACTTTCAAGACTGCTTCATCACCACCAGTTTCTCATTATCGTCTCCATCCTGTACATTCCACTATGCAAATAACCATTCTTTGTCACCCACAACACATTCATTTCCATTGATCACTTCACTGAGGAAGGACAAACAGGATGCTCAAACCTTTCACAAATTCCAGAGGCTCACTTAATTTCTTCTGATGCTCAAAGTACCAGTGAGCTTTTGGTTCTTATCACAACAGGGTACTACCAGAAAACAAACAAACCAAAACAAATAAAAAAAAAGAACCAAAAGAGAATAAAAAAAAAAACCACCCACCTATGGAAGCTTTGATTTCACACTTGTCCATTCTGTTGTCCTAGCACAAGGTACAGCCAAATTGAACTATAAAACCTATTTACTATTATCCATCAGTGTAGTTTCAAGCCTATCTACGCCCTTTCAGCCAAGTAACACGGGGCAAAGCAAAAGGAGCACACAACAGACAGGTCATTGTTACAAATATCTATTTGGGAGATTATCATGCAGAGAAAGAGTGCACCAACTCTCACAGAACTACTCATGTTTATTTAACTTTCCCCACATCTATAAAAAAATAATTTTGATATTACAAATGGTTTCAAAAATCACTAATGTGAGTTCTCTACTATGATGCTACTTATGCAGGTCCTTTCCCCATCCTCTTGTACAGATAGAGGCAATGGAAGAAAACACTGAGGCAGAAATCCACTCCACTTACACATGACAACAGCAAACATGCATAAGAATGTAAAAACTCAGGTGTTTCATTATTTTAAGTCCATTTCCTAGAACAACTTTGTGCTTTAAACACGCCCACTGAAAGATAACGGATTTTAATTATTTCCTTGTTGTATCTGCCCATTTTTTACTTTTATTTTTGTTTGATCATTTGCCTAGATGTCTGGCTCTTCTGCTCAATAAATTAACTTCTTTCCAAATGGTCTGTGCCATCTATGACTTAAAAGCTCTCAGATCAAAACTGCACAAAGGCACAGTGCAAAGCGAAGAAGCATCGAACCACAAGGACTCTGTAAAGTCAATATAACAGCACAATGAGATTGATGATACTTGCGCGCGTTACAAATGCTATTAGTTAATAACACTGACCACGTTTTCCTCTTAAAAGTGACCTACAGGGGGAGTGCTCTTTTGTAAGAGGGCCCCACAGGAGAGACGGAAGGGCAGTGCCGAGCCCCCAATACAGCGCAGGTGCCCGTGCTGGGCGGAGAAGGAGCTACGGCCATGCAGTTCCTCCCGCCTGGCGCTTCTGCAGTGCGGTGCTACCAGCTGCCTGCGACCGGAGGGGCACGACACCACGCACCCTCCCGGTCTTCCCCCCTCCCCGTTCTCAGCGGGGCTCCCCACGGCGAGGGGGAAGCACCTTTTCGGCCTCTTCACACGCTAGCACAACGCAGGACAACCGGGCCGGCCGGAGCCTCCCGCCCCGCCTCACCTCACCTCCCCGGGCCCGGCCTGCTCCGCCAGCAGCCCAAGGGCTCCGTCCCTCCGGAAGGTGAAGACAGGAGCGGAACCCTCCGCCGAAGCCAGCAGAATCACCCAGCAGCGGGAAAGGAACAAGGCACAGCGGGACTAAGCCCCCCGCAGCCCCGCTCACCTGCGAGAGGCCGGCAGGGCGGCCGGGCCCTTACGCAGCGCTGCCGGTCACCGCCTCCGCCCCTCAGCGCGGCCCCCCGCAGCATCCGCCACGCCCCGGAGGGAGGTGTCACTTGGCGGCGGCGCCGGCTCCCCCTTGCGGCGCGGAGGACCGAGGTCCGCCCGCTGCCTGGCCGGCCGTTGCTCCCAGCATGTCTGCTGTGTGAGATGGCTGAGGTCGTGATGCGCTCGAATTCCAGCGAGGAAGGTGATTTTAAATGTTAGGGAAAAGTGAAGCCTTGCGATAAACCAGCATCAGTCCATCCAATAGTACATTGGACAGAGAACAAGTTTTAATTTACAGGAGACTACAACATTAAAATGACTGGGAACAGGAAGGAAGAAACCCATCAGATTTTGAAAATTATTAGATTTCAAGATGCGGTTGTAATTTTAATCACTTTTATCTTTTCCCGGTGCAACACTGCAGACTCTATCTTCATTTACTGCAGGCATGAGCTAAACCATTATACTGCGTTGCGTGTGTTCTCATCCATGCCTTGACCATTTAGTATTACAACAGCTGGTGCCTGAAGATCTCTGGAAGACATTAGCATCTCTGGAAATAGCAGTATGAGCATGAAGTGAACTGCAGCACTGCAGGCTTGAATGCAGTGCAGAATGCTCATGAGAATAAAGGCTTCTTTGGGCATCATAAAAATGGGGGGAAAGGCACTGCAGCACACCCTCAAGACACTGTTAAGCTAGCTAGCAATTCAAAAATATCATGCTTTGTAACGAAACCCAAAGGAATCTTTAAAAATTTTTAAAAAGCAATGGAAACTTTTAAGCCAGAATTCTCATTAGTTCACTCACCAATTAGTCCTTATGCATCCCAGCAGGGCACAAGGTAGTCAGTCACATTTGCATTATTTCTTGCTTTGGTCAGTTTAGGTTTGCAATGGTCTCCAAAACAAATACCAGAGTGCATCTGACCACAACCTCCCATCTGCTGAGGCTGTAACCTTCATGATTTCAGCCCCATCCTGCAGCATCTCCAAAGTCTTGCCTGTCTTTCTCCAAACCTGTCCCAAAGTAGCATCTCTGACTAGGTGTCAGTGAGGAAGAAAAAAGGAATTAATGTGCAACCAAAGTCCTCTAAGGGGCTGTTTTACATTACATCAAGCATCAAACCAACCTTGTGCAGTGAGGAACGGCGAAGCTGCTGCTCCTGAACAGCAGTAGCATGCCATGAGTAATTCAGCTAGACTCCGAACAGTGCTGGATCTGAATCCAGGAGCATCTAATTCAATGCAAGACTCCTAACCACTTAGATTGGATCATATGTAGATATTTTCATATGCAGAAGAGTAGGTTCAGATGCAATAGACCAAAATGTGAAATATATCTATAGTCAGGTAATTTTTCCTCCTCCTTAATTTCTGAGTGGAGATTTTTCTGAATTGTATCTGCAAAACTGAAGTTCTGCTAACAAACACTGTTATAGTATAGCCGTTCTCATCCACAGCAAAACACCTGGAACTTTGACGTAAAATCATATGTATGTATTGTACATACATATACGCACTAGTGTCACCTGGAGGAACACTCTGTATTTAGGTCCCCATTGTTTCATATTTACATCTGTATCACCATCTCCATTGAGTCTTTGGAATTAGCTTCTCATTTTAGAAAAAAATCTATTTGAAACTTTGCTCCAAACATATTTTTTTAATTCATTCCACTTATGTAGAAGAAACCAGAAGCACTTTTAAGTTTTCACTTTTCTTGGCTCTAGAACATTTTTTCCTGTGGCATAAGTTGTCATACTATAATAACCAATGCAGCATATAGATACATAAATATCATCTATGGGTCTTTATTTTATCCCAATGTAGAAATTATTCTTGTAAAGATGGGGGTGGAAATGACAACCTATTTCTTTCAGAGATCCCACAATCAAATTAACATCTCTCTTCTTCCTCTCTAAAATGCAGAATGCTGTTACCACAGTCCTGTTAGTGTAATATTAACATTGTGTTAAGGAGTCAGAAAGCAGAGTGTACTAGTTTCTGCCTTGAACACACACAGGCATCTTACAGATAATGCTGGCTTGGATGTCCAGGCTTCCAGCCTAACTTCCCTGTTATGATGCCAACCCTAGGACTGACTATTTACCAGTGAGATTCAAGCCCCTCAGAAACACGTAGAGATTCAGACACAGGAAACTCTCTTCCAGCTGGAGAACCACCACTATGATTAAATGCATTTAATATTTATATGACAGCAGTATCCAGATGTCCCAGTTTGAGCATGGCAAGTTACTTAACGTGCAGTTCTCTCTTGGGACTGCTTTATCATCTTAGCTATTCCTCCTCCTTTTTACAAAATAAAAGCTACTCACTGGTCAGCCTCCTCATTCCTCTCACTCCAACAACCAGTGGGAGGAAATTGCATGCTCTTGCTATCTGTTTTTCCCCCACATCTGCTTCTTTTCACAATTTCCTGCACCCTGAAATAGCACGGAGACATCCCTCCTTATCTTTCATGTGATGGTAAAACTAGAGATGGATAAAATAAAGACTCTACCAATCAGGTACGTCAGGCCCAGCTTCCCACCAATCCACAGGGCTTCCAAGCTCTCCATGGCCAAGTTCATGTCACAAGACAACCGGTCACCATCATGCACAAGGAAGAAAGCAGGATGCGGGATTGAAGGAGGAATTAAAGGCAGAGATGGATCCAATAATTAAATTCTGCATATGCTGCTTGCTGCTACTGCAGCTTCCATTAGCTAGCTCTTTCATATGCCTATAGGTAAAAATAACTCCTTTGTGAAATTGTAGCCCCCCCAAAAAAGGGAGAAATGGTTATGAAAGCAATAGATATTGTGAAGTAGATGCAGGGAAGAATCCTCTTTGATGATCAGATGCCCATCAGTATAGAAATGAAGAAAAAAAAAACAACCCACAAACTAAAGCCTAACCAATCAAAAAAAAAACCATGCTCAGAGTAAAGGGCTTAAGGATGAGGTTTTAGTCGTGGCACTAATTCAGAACAGAGAAAATAATTTAGATATTTACAACACAATACAAAAAAAAAAAAAAGGCCAACAATAGTGTTAAGTTACCCAGCATTCACTGCAGAGACTGACAGGCACATTTACACAGTTTACCCTGATTCTATTTTGCACGGTCTTGTGCCTTACAGGACACAGCTAAAACACACAAAATATCTGGCACCTGCACTTCCTGGTGAGGATGGCCTAAACCTAGGAGTCCCTGGGGTTCAAGCCCCATTTTGTGATATCCACCCTGGAGTCTGGAAATAACCCCAGGCACAAGTACATGCTGTGGGCCAACCAGTTGAAAAGCTACTTGCAGAAGAGAACTTGATGGTCCTGGGGGATGCCAAGTTGAACATGAGCCAGCAATGTGTCCTTGCTGCAAAGGCAGGGATAGAATCCTGGGCTCTGCTAGGCAGAGGAGGGGGGAGGTGATCCTTCCCTTCTGCTCAGCACTGGTGAGACCACATCTGGGGTACTGAGTCCAATTCTGGGCTGTCCAGTGCAGGAGAGGTACAGACATGCTGGAGAGTCCATCAAAGGGCTACCAAGATGAATGAACTGGAGCATCTCTCTTATGAGGACAGGCTGAGAGAGTTGGGCCTGTCCATCCCAGAGAAGGTTCAGGTAGGACCTTATCAGTGCAGAGAGGACAGATCCAGGCTTGTTTCAGTGGTGCCCAGTGGCAGACCCAGAGGCCACAATCACAAACTGAAACACAGAAGTTCCCTCTGAGGGTAAGGAAACCCTTTTTTCACTGGCAGGGAGGGGTGGAGGGGGGTGGTGATCAAGCACTGGCACAAGTTGCCCAGGTGGTGGAGTCTCCAACCCTAGAGATATTCAAAAGCCATCTGGATGTGGTTCTGGGCAACTGACTGTAGGTGGTCCTGCTTAAGCAGTGGGGTTGGACCTGGTACCTCCAGAAGTGCCTTCCAGCCTCCTCCTTTCTGTGATTATGTGAGTTCCCACCAGCCCTTCAGTTCTTTGTAATAAGCTATCACAGCTGGAAAAGAGCTAAATTACAGTCCATCCAATAACAGTGCCATAATTAGATATAAATGTCAATAAATTCCGTACACATTAACTCTGCTGTTACATGGAATGAAAAATCACTGACTTATGAATCAGGATGTTATGTAAATATAAAATCAACAAGTCTGTGTCATGGCTATACACACAAATGACCGATTAGCGCTACAGAAGATTTTGGAACAGCCTAATGAGGGTTGTTTGCTCTGTAACTCAGAGCAAAGACAGAGTTGTCATTAAAGTGTATGGAAAAGCAACTATTTGCATGGGTGTGATACCTGTATGCAGAATAGATCACTGGTACCCTGTACTATATTGTCTTACTTTCAATAAGTGGAATCATATTTGATGTAAGGTGTTGGTGGTTCTGGTTACCCACCTTCACAGACTGGCCATCAGATCTGAGTGCAACAATTCTAAATAGGAGAATTGCTAATGTCCAAGCTGCAGTTGCTGTTCAAAACCCCTTTCTGCAGGAGAGAGCACACTAATCAGACCATGCAAGCTTAGGAGATGCAAACATTTATCAAAACATCAAACCTTGCATACCTCCATTTAACTTGTAAATGGCATGAGATAAGAATCAACCAACATAACTAATCTACCTTACCCAGGAGAGGGACAAAGGGGATGCTTTCAACCTGAAACCTAGTAATTTTTTTAATAGTTTGCTGTCATAGCAGTTGCCTCTGCAAATTCTCTTCCTTCGCTACATCCATTCTCACCGCAAGAATTAAACAATGTTCCTGTTGATCTTTACAAAAGAAGTTGCCTTCTTAAGCACAAAACACAAGAACTTGTTACTCAAGCTGCTTCTAGAAGGCAAAGGAGAGAAATATTATAGATTAGACAAAGTTTTCAAGGCTGTCAGAAAGCAAGTATTAGAAGGTATTGTTTAAACTATTATTGCACAGACAAAACACAGAGCTTCTTTTTGCACTTATAAAAATATTTTACATATGCCATACAGGAATCAAAGAGGTTTAAACATGCCAACCATCAAAAGAGAGACATTGACAATATAGTAGGACAAAAATGCTACAACCAAAATGGTTTAAGCATAAGGAATCTATCAGCTTGCCATACACCTTCCTCTAACTGTATATTGAATCAGTGCTTTAATACCACTTTTTCCATCTAAAATGAGCAAGACCTTGACAAATAGTGCATCACCGGAAAAGGTCTTTGTACAGATATTAAAGTCTTTTAAGTGTCTGCTTTTGTTAATCGGAAAGGAAATAAAAAGATGGAAGGACAAGAGAGTGGGAAACCAAGGACTGTTCTTTCTAGCACAACCTCCAATCACCATTTCTAGTATCTGTTGAGAATGCACATCAAAAGGCACACAGTATCATTAGACTATGACAGAGGGAGGAAAAAAATGTTTTCCAGTTGTCTGGTATGAACCAAAACTCTTCCTGTTCCACTTGGCCACACACCTCAAGTAAACTATTTCTAGTAAGATCACTTTCAACTGCAGCAGTAACTGGTTTCCCCTCTCAAAGCAGTTATTAGAAAGTAGCTAAAGCTAAGAAGAAGAAGAAACAACCAATACTTTCACCTAGAAAGCTAATCAGTACATGGGAGAATGATACCCACCCATGTGATAGTGGAAAACTGCAGATGAGATTGCAGACAGCCAACCCAGTAAGCATGTTACATGCCTTGCTTCCACTTCTAAAGCAGCCCAGCAGGGAGAAATCCTTCTTTTCCCCAACTCATGGCATACTCATGGCCCGATGAGCCAGCTGTCCAGTAGAAGAGACTGAGGGACCAACACATATTCTACTGGTTCCCCCAGCACCGTCATTGTTAATTCACCTAACCACTAACGCTCCTCATTTCCAAGCATAGCATGGCTTAGGTGGGAAGGGAACTTTAAAGGTCACCTAGTCCAACCTCCATCTTCAGACATCTTCAGCTACATCAGATTGCTCAGAGCCCCGTTCAACCTAACCTTGAATCTTTTCAGGGATGGGGCACCTACCACCTCCCTTGGCAGCCTGTGCCAGTGCCTCATCACTCTCATCATAAAACATCACTTCATCTCTTCCTTGTATCTAGTCTGAAATCTACCCTCTATCGTTTAAAACCATCATCCCTTGTCCTGTGAAACAGCTTCCTAAAGCAAATTATCATCTGCCAAAACTGACTTACACATAGCAGCCTTCTCCAGAGAAGAAATGAGAGAGGTCTACTTACACTTCTTAAGAATCTCTGGATGGGAAACATGGATGCATCTCCAGGAGTTATGCAGGAGTTATATCCAGCTGTAAATAACGCACTGAAAAATAACCACACTCTCCATGTTTTCTTTTTTGGCATTTTTATTAATCAAAGACAGCACAACTTCCATAATTTGACTGATCAGCAAGATGCCAGAATGCTTTCATAGCTAAGATAAGCTTAACCCAAAAAACACATTGCAGAATACATCACGGATTTGGAGTAAAACCGTCATTATAACTCGGTAAATTGGTGTCACTGGAACCCTACAGTGCACAAGGGTCCTCAAAGATAATACACCATTGATGATGGATTGGGACACTTGCAGGGACATGACAAGAGCTCTAGAGGAGTGAAAGGAGAATTCGACATTGTAGCTGACAGAGTCCCTAGGAACTGGAGATGTATCAAAGGTCTGTCTCCACCACTGAGGCAGAGCAACATACAGAGTATTTCAGCTTCAGACCTCTCTCTCGCACATACAAATTGAGCGGATTTTATTCATGCTAGTTAAGTATTCATATATTTTGTATTGGCATTTATAGAGTTGCATAAATGTAAATATATAAAGTTCTACAAGATTTTGTTTAATACTCGTAGGTGGAAGCTTAAAGGGTTAAATTTACATGTCACTGTTTTCAATAAAACCCAAAAGCTAACTACCTCAGAAAATAATCTACATGTGCCATATCAATTCCTTCACATTTTATAACAATTTTCAGTATACCAATAAATACTCAGTGCAAAGCACATGCTTTAGTTAAAATCCTAGATGTGGCTAAAGTGTAAGGGGGGTAGGGGGAGAAAGCTAACATATGTTCTCTGCATGTTCACAGAAACATAAAAAGAGGGAAAAGTGTTTCACACAGTATTATTTTGGCTTTGGTTTAAGAAATGTAGATGCTTTCTCCCAAAATAATAGTACTTACAAGGTTATATTATTTGCTTATATAAAGAGAAAGAATCTACAGCAATGGGAACAGAGTCTACGTCACTTAAAACTATTTCCATTCTCATGAAGACTGAAGCAAGCTTGTACCTCAGATCTAACACTTGTGTTGAGGGTAAATCTACTTGTGTACGACAAGATAGCATTAAAAAAAAATTAAAAAAAATAAATAAGAAAGAGTTCCCTAAACCAGAAATCCCAACTAAAACTAATGACAATTTATGGAACAGTAAGAAATTATAGTTTTCCAGCATAAAACCTGTACTGTTCCTTCCCTTTCACATCACTCAGTGAAGCTTACCCAGGTTCTCCACGAGATAACACTCCTTCATAACAATCTATGTTACCCACTAATCTACGGGCAAAATTAGTAAACTCTCTATAGCTGGTAATGCTGTACATCTCCTTCCAATGAAAGGAGACAGTCATTTCACAGATGAAACCTTAGGAAACAAGAGCTTAAAATTAAAAGGTAATGTTTTAGCCCAGTTAGGAACTGAAAACGCAAGAAGTACAATTCAGAAAGACTTAATGATTTTGAAGAATTTCATCTTGAGAGCACAGCTTACGAATTATTAAAGAAGCATCCAGAACATGGTCATTACAGAGGCAATACTGAGGACTACTTTGTTAATCCCAATAATTGAGCTGTCATTGCACAAGTCGTGTTGGCAGCAAAAGAATTCAAAGTTATCCAACTGGAAGAATTGAGCGATCTCATTCATACTGCACTGGGATGCCTTCCAGCAG
>VXBZ01004530.1:727636-751781 GCA_013399135.1 Heliornis fulica | reverse complement strand
CCATCCCCCGGAGCCCCGAGCACTGTTTCGCCCCAAGAGACAGAGCCAGGCTTCCGGGGAGTCGAAGAGCTGCTCTTACCCCCCACCCAGCGCCCCCTGCGCGTCCCACGTCCATCCCTCCTCCCGCAGCAAGGGGCGGGCTAGGGGCTCCTCCGCAGCGCTGCAGTAGCCTACCCGTCCCTTACCTACCCCCGGTACCCGCTGCCGACCAGATCCGCGCCGTCTGCTAGGGAAGGATGAGGCGGCGGCGGCGCTTCTATCGGCTGTGCCACCCCCCACCACTACCTCCCCCCGGGGGCGGAGCAGCGGTGACTCGGCCCGGCCCCGGGCAGGGGTCCGCGAAGCTGCCGGTACCCGGGAGCCCAGATTAGGGGTGAGCCGCGGGCCTGGGGAAATGCGGTCCTGCGGGACGGGTGTCGATCCTTATTGCGCAATACTTAAACGCGCCGCGAAAACTTTAACGAACGCGTCTCTCCTACGTACATGGGACACACGTATACCGCTGCGCAGTGTAAGCTGTACCGATTTCTCACGGGGCTTGACTGATGGATGGAGACACTTCGTGACGCGGAGCTGTGCCCCTCGTTTCCATTCCAGCAACTTACCCCCCACCCAGCACAAAGAGCACCTGCTCTTTGTGCCCACCCTGCTTCCTTTCTGCATGCAGAAAACGGGTTTCAGAAGGTGGCTGGGGGAAGCCCTCATGGGGGGTGTCCCCCAGCTTCTTGGGGGCACTGAGCAATTGAAGAAGAAAATGGCATCAGCTCGACTGCAGTTAAATGATCCATCACCCTTAAAGGGTTTCTTCCAAAAGCATGATGTGGCCATGCTGTCATGCATCCCCACTCGTGGTTATTAATGAACAGAACCATAGACTAGAATCATTTAGACTGGAAAACTACTCTAAGGTCATCAACTCCAACCGTCAACCCAACACCACCATGCCCACTAAACCAAGCCTCAAAGTGCCATGTCAGCATTTTTTTTTAACACTTCCCAGGATGGAGACTCCACCACTTCCATGGGCAGACTATTCCAGTGCTGACACCCCTTTCAGTGAAGAAATTTATCCCAATTTCCAATCTAAACTTCCTTTTCTACTGGCTAAACAGCCCTAGTGCCCTCCACCATCCCTCATCAGCCTTATGCTCTAGGCCCTACACCAGCTTTGCTCCCTTTCTCTAGATGCACTCCAGCACCTCAATATCCTTCTTGTAGTGAGGAGCCCAAAACTGAACAGAGCACTCAAGGTATTAAGTCTCACCTGTACTGAGTATAGGAAGACAATCCCTGCCCTGGTCCTGCTGCCCACCCTATTTCTGTTGCAAGCCAGGCCATACGGGCACACTGACAACTCCTGTTCAGTTGGTTGCGGACCACCCCAGGTCCTTTTCAGCCAGGCAGCTTTCCAGCCACTCTTCCCTAGCCTGCAGTGGTGCAGCACAACTACCAATTAACTTATTAAGCCTCAAGCAAACTCTAACCACTCAGAACATAAATCAGATTTTGTTGGTGTGTTACAGGAAAGATGATTATCACTCAGCTCAGCATGCAATCTTTAAATTTTACTTAGAAAATTTTGCAGTGAGGATCTGGAAAGAAGAAACTTAATCTCAGCAAGTGCTGAACACATTTACCTTCCTGAAATCTGTACAAGGAACTGGGAGCAGTTCCTCACCATGCATGGTATCATCACAGATAAATGGAATTGCCAACTTGGCCTGAATTTTACACCTCACATTCTTCATATAGATGAAGTGAAATTACTTTAAACAGGAAAAAAATAATAAAAATTCAGCACTAGAATAACTTGCACAGCAACTTCTGGAAGGGTTTCCCACCCACCCACCCGCAGTGGCTGGTACACTGCTTGTTTTTCTCTTGCGTGATGCAGTCACAGCAAGGAAACAGTGGCCAAAGGTTCTATTAAATCATGCAGTCAGCAAAAGCCCACAAAAATGCTGAAGAAATCCTTCAGCTCAATTACAGAGGCTGTCAGCATAGGCCTTTTCCATGACAGGAGGACTAGACTATTGCAGATTTGTGTTGGATGCTCTAGGTGTTTAAACTAGATGCTTGACGAGGCATATTTTACCTTGCTAGAAGTCTTAACCAAGTATCAGTCCAGGGAAGAATCAGAAACTGACAGACTTCAGGCTGGACCTGGAGGACATGGCCATGGGGAGGACATAAAGCTGTGACAGTCTATGCACATTGTGGGGTTTAGAACTGCCACAGGAAGTATTTAGCAGGTGGGTTCACCTACTAATACCGCTGATGGAACACTGTCTTGTGAAGCGGGATCTTGACAGTCAATTCTCTCCCGCTTTCTGCATCAAGGTTTCTACACTCTGGCAGTACTGGCAAACATAACCAATTCCTTGTTGTTTTGGACGGACTCTGACACTTCACTCTTCATATCCACCTGGCAAAAGCTTCAGTTTTGGGTGGGGTGAGAACTGCTGGTATATGCACTTCTTCAAATGCACGAAACGAAGAGCTACAACTTGTTGCAAAACTGCATGTGGTAACTTCAGGCAGCGTGCCATGTGCTAAAATAGCTGCCTGAAGCAATAGAATAACCATTTTCATGTTACAGCTACACACGTGTATAGTTCAACAGTAGCAACGTGTCATGCCCTGTACCTGGTTACTTACTTCATACATGCAGAGATAGCAGGAGTGCTGTGACCACCGGCTGTGCTTGGATCAGAGGCCTCAAACCCTCGCATCACAGTGCTCAGACATGGACAGAAAAGCAGTGCCCTGGATCTTTGCCTCTTCCACGGTAAGCAGTAATTACAATTCCTCTCTAACAACCCAGGGATAACCGCTCCCTGAGTAAACTCACCAGACATTGGGAGTGTAACTGTAGACATTCAGCTGCTATCACTTCACTAGAACATACAGACCCTGGTAAAGTACTGAGCAAGTCTGCTTCTGGGACAGTTACCTGTCCTTAAAAACACACAACAGCCTTAGAGCACTGAAGTTCTAATTCCACTAAACGTTGGGTTTGGTTTTTTTTTTCCACTAAACCTTTTTAACAGATCATGAAATTTCTACAAAGAAAAAGCATTATGCCACAAATATCACATTTTTCTCTTCATGGGTAACACCGAGGAATCCTGGGAATGGAAATGTTTTTAAACCACTCTAGCAATTCACACCATTGTCCAGACTTCTATGAGGAACAACACAAGTGTTTTGCATTCTCTAGATGTTGTGTAGAGGGTCATACTTGATATTTGTTTCTCTATCTTGTAGTACTGTGGAAGGTCCAAATGCTGCATGATACTAGGGGAAGATGAGCACACAGAGAATCTAATACTATGACTTGTAAGAAAACCAGACTTTCTGCATGAGCAGTAACTAGTCAATAATGAAAACAGGCCCTTGGAACCACAAAATGCTGCTTTTCCTCACAGGAGTTACTAATCCTGGATACTGAAAAGAAGAACAGATTACAGTGATGCTAGTCACACAATTACTGCTCAAGTCTCATGTAATGCTTCAGAGCAAAGGAAGCAGTTCAGTTGTTTCATAACGACAACAGAAGCAAAATAGAAGTGGTAGAGCAAACAGGGATCTCTTTAAATAAAAAAGTTCTCATAATCTGGTGTTCTGTCATGTGTTTGGCTTTTCTGTTGGTTTGGGTTTTGTTGGTTTTGGTTTTTTTTTTGTTTTTTGTTTCTTTTTTTTTTATTTAGGCATAATTACAAAAATCCATAGAGGATTTAAGGAAACACGGTACTTCAACATAATTTTGTCACCTATGAATGACAAAGGCTGAACAGCAAAGAGCATATAAAGAAAAACCTCAAAACTTATTTACAAATTCATATGTTGTAGTTGAGAAATTTCTTGGTTCCCAGTGGCAGATTATGCAGATACACTACATTCCACAAGGCATTATCCAGAGTCACTTAGCACAGAACTAAGCCAAAAGACAGATTGTCTAAAAATAAGGCCAGTTACATTCCCATTTTATGTATCTGATGACCAGAATTTTCTGTATTTCTCTATTAATATAAAAAGCGTAAGAGCACCTGATCTCACCCATATGGGATACATAGACCACAACTCAAGTGTCATTACTAGCAAGAGTTATCAAGAGTAGAAACTCATGAGAAAGAACAACAGTATACATCTTTTTTTTTCCATTTTGTCTATTGCTAATTTTAAATGGTTGTATAAAAACAAATCCCCACACCATTATTTGCAGTATGATCATAAATAGGCAATAGTGAGATAGGATTACCTTGGACTATCAAGCTGTTTTGCACTTCAGAAAAAGTAAACAAAGCCCAAACACCTTTCTCTTTCTCTCCCTCCCCTAAACCCCCCTCCCTTCCAAACCAGGAAAAAAATAAAAGTTATACTCCGATGAATAGTAGAACTGGCACCAACATTCATGCTAGTTGCCCTGATGTGCAACAGGAAGTTCATTTACAATAGTCAGAAATATTCTTACGCACTAGCCCCAAAGAGCTCAGCTTCTGAAAGAGTTTATTTTGTTGTGAAAAAAATTCCCATCAGGTATGACGTGGGCAGCGTCCAGAGGGTGCAGGAATGTCCAACACTCGACGTCGATCTTCATACTCATCGGTGTCCGTGGAATCTTCATCTTCAGCCACTGCATATTCATTATGATTTGTTTCCTAATACAAAACACATTGATATTTAAGTAAAATTGTCTTCTATTCCAGCTAGCTATAAGAAAGCACTAACAACTGCCTAGAAAAATCTGGTCTGCATTATGGTGTCAGCTAGCTAAAGCAGACATTGCGATCTATATCCCAAATCCAGCTCCTTAGAATCACAGGGTTTGATTTGCAGCAGAGATACCTTTGCCCAACTAATTGACCTTTTACTCAGTAAATATCCATGAGCCTTTGTTGCTTCCTATGCACAACTACATGAAGCCACAGCTTGGTATCTTAGCGGTACCAAATTTCTCACTGGCTTACACTGTCTTTTATTAAAAATAATTTAAAAACAAAAGGTCACCGCTACCTTTAAAATGAGGTAGAACAAAAGAGAAAAGCACATTATTTTTTACAGCCAAGGTTACAACTCTGATAAATGTGAGCAGGAGTTAAGAGATGCCATTTTCCAAATAAAGCACGACAGCTGCTGGCACTTGCTGTTAGAGCTACTGGTAACTAGTTCCTCAAATCCCTGGAAAAATGTGAAAAAGCATAGAAATAGATGCTTACCCCTGAGGAAAAACCCAGTGCTTGCACAAAACCATCCAAGTTCTGTCTGAATTGGTCACTAAATAAGGGCTATGTTACTGATAAAATAAAGCATTCTTCTCTAAATGTGCAAAAGCAAAGGGAGAAATGATAGTTAGCCTGCAACCTCTGAACTAGAAATTACATTATAAATAACAGCAAGCTCTGCTATGAAACATAGGGCCAAGGGTCTTGAATCTGACTCTTAACTTTACACATCAGAGCAATGAGGATGCATGGCTTTACCAAGGTACAAGCTGCCTACAAATATTACTACGGATTTAAGACTTAGTCTTAACTGGTGCATGTTTTGTATGGAGTTATCAATGACTGCTGTTCTTCACTGTCATTTTCTCACCAGAAGTATTTTCTTATCAACAGACGTTCCAGAAGCTGAAATTAATTCATATCAACTGAGTGACTCAGATTTTTTTTTAAAATTACTTTTTGAGAAGTAGTTCTGGAAAAAAAAGAAGCTTTTTTTTAAAAAAAATCAAATTCAATCAAAACTGAAAAAAAAATATGAACTGAAGTTTAAAAACACAATTATACAGGTGACAGAACTAGAGAAAACGGCCTCAAGCTGCGCCAGGGAAAATTTAGGTTAGATATTAGGAAGAACTTCTTCACTGAAAGAGTCATCAAGCATTGGAACAGTCTACCCAGGGAGGTAGTTGAGTCCCCATCTCTTGAGGTGTTTAAAAGACAGGTAGATGCAGTGCTTGAGGACATGGTCTAAGGGTAGACTTGGTGGCGGTAGGCTAATGGTGGGACTGGATGATCTTAAGGGTTTCTTCAAATTTAACAATTCTATGATTCTATACTATTAAATTAATACAAGTGTTCTCAGAAAGCAGGGGGCTGGAGAAAAAGTTGAATAATCTAGTCTAAGCACAACTGCATCTCCACTTACCATTCGCAGTGTAGACACTTTGAATGTTGGACACACCATATGAAATCTGGGAATCGTGACGTTAAAGAATTTGTCCTTGTAGTAGAGGCAGTGGAAAGTGTAATACCCCTCCATATATCCTGATATCGTGGAAAATGTAGTACAGCTGGTGTATTCATAGACTCTCCCTGGACTGATAATTGGAAACTCCCCTGTTGGTAAAATATTAGATCACAATAAGGACTGAAATAGAATTACAATTTAGCAGCTTGCCAAAGCACTTGCATTCCACAACACATCTGGACAGATCATTTTATATTTCAGTGGATACATAAATGCTTTTCAACAATTACTGATGTTAAAAAAAAAAAACCAAAACACCACTATCTGAAGACCAGTTAACTACTGGGATGTTTAGATGGCCCCTGTAAAACAACTTTAAAGACAAAACCAATGGGTATGTGTCTCTCTTTCAAGCCACAAAATCATTCTGATGCAAACCACACAACTACTAACGTGTCCATTAAGTACAAAACTACTCTCTCTACCAGGTTCACAAAATAAATCTTTTACTTACCAACTACTCCAGGACCCTGAACTTCTTCTACATCACCTTTGGCATTTGTTATTCTCCAGTAGCGACTGTCCAGCTGACAAGCCTTCTCAGGAAGAGCATCTTTGGACATCTCAATTCTAGAAGCAAAACAGCGTACTTAGCGTAACTGCTTTCATACATTTTAAGAAATCTTTAGTCTCCTTGGGATCTCTCTCCAAGTAGACTAGGAAAAAAAATCCTTAAGGTCAAGTGTACTCAATCAGTTGTCAGGATCCACCTCTATGCCTCTGCTTCACTATCAACTGTCATTCCTATAAACCTTTCTGTATCCCAAGAGTTACTCATCTCTTCTTCCCCCCACCCACCACTGTATGTTACCAATCACCAACCTGACCGGTACTTTGCATACCTGAGCAGGTAATAATTTAGTAACTATTTTTTTTTAAAGTACAGCACGCTGAGCACATGCTCTTCATTTTAGTACATTTATGAACACTGTGTGCAAATTTGCAACAAATGATGCTTTGAACATCACACAGGTCTTTCCAGTAGTGTAAAAGTTAATACAACTGTTCTTTTTACCTGATTCTGTAAGTGAAGAAATAATGCGGTGGATGTACAGAACTGAGTTCAGGTAGAAAAGATGTGGACACAGAAACAGTAATATCTCCTGTGGTAGCAACACATTCTTTATCATGCACGTACCTACCAAAAGGAAAAGATTAACTCTGCAAATAGCAAACATACAGAAAACGGAGCATGTAAAGTAAATAGTTAATAGCTAATAACAGCACTGTGGTGCAATGCTAAAAATAATTCTTTACTTGTCATCTGGCATTTAAATAAAGGATGCATACAGTGTCTTCGTGACATACACTTCCCTATCACCTAAACTCACACAGCCGTGGAGCTCCTTGTACCTCCACTATTGCTTGTGCTAAGCTGAGTGTATAATTGAATCTGAAGTCAATGAAAACACACTTGGTGAATAAAGACATGGCATTATGCTATTTAAAAAACAAAAACTAGCAACTCCTACAGCAAATTAACTTACAGATCGGGATCTTGTTTTTATAGCATCTTAGTGTGGCAGAATTAAGGTTCTTGTTTACATTTAGAAGTGTAAGAAAATTCAAACACCAGGAAAGTCCTGTTTGTTTACATATTTAGAAGTTTTCTTTTAGAGACCAGTTCACTGCAACAATTGCTTTTTTAATAACTCATGACAGGTCTGCAGCTGCAGCACACACATGCCAAGCAGAATAAACATGCTATTAGCTAAGCTTAAGATCATTTATAATGCAAAATTCCAGTTTCATTAATTCAAAGTTACAAACTCTGAAGTTTCTGTTAAAAAAAAAGGTTCTTTATGCATTCTGTTTTACAATTTTATATGCAATAAGTTTCACATGCTTTCTTCTTTCATCAGCTCTTGTCTAAGATACCCATAACTACTTGGAGGTCAACGTTCTAAAAGGAGCATCAAAACCTTGCAGTGAGGTTATAAATCCCAGTTCACATTACCTGAAAATCTGGTCTCTGATGATAGGATAGCCACCAGTTACAACTTTGTTTACATACGATGTAAACCATTCCAAGTAAGACGTACCTAGATGCCAGAGAAGAAAAACATTCATAAGGACAGGCAAATTTACCACTAAGCACATTGCAAAAAATACTCCAAGGAAACAGTTCAAAGGTTTGAATATTTTCATAACAAACTCTCAACTTACTTAGATGAGTCAGTCCACATTCCAATCAATTCTACCAACAAAGATAATTTGGAAAAATCAACCAAGGACTAATAGTTACAGATGCCTACTCCAGAAATGACACAGCAAACAAAGAATCTCTTAGCTAAGTGTTTCATATTGTAATCATGGCCTTCGAATGCTGGTGTCTCTCATCATCTGGTTTCCTGCTAACAACTTCTGCCACAACTGGAAAAGATGACAAGTATAGTGGCCAATACTACTTGTAGAGCTATTTCCAACTCTTCTACTTACAAGAGGCATGGGAGCCCCCTGAAAGATTTATGGAATTAATTTTGACATGCAGGTTTCCACATGAACAGAGTTTCTAAGAAACATGCTAGCAAGTTGCAGAATTTTCCTCTCCTTACAAACAAGGATAAGCCGTAGACAGATTCTACACTGCTACTAGAAACCCAGAAGCCTAAAGCTGCATGTCATTCCAAAGAACCTGGGATTTTCATACACTTAGAGCCACTGTCTGAGAACAGTTTTCATACACCTACTGCTAGTACTTAAGAACAGCTTGATTTCTACATAGACAGTCAAGCTGTCACATTTAACTCTCAAAGAAGAAAGTTTAATACAAAAGATATCGTCTCTGTAAAAGACTTTCTCAGCCATAAATCTTCAAGCATTGCAATACACTCAGGAGAAAAGTACAGCGTTCTTCAATTATCTGTCAATATTACAGATATAAAACTGGATTTAAGCTGAAATACTAAGAAATCATTATGCCAACCTTCCCTGACATGTTATCAGGTACTAACACTCCTGTTAGATTAAGTGTACTTAACCACTTCTTCTGAGCAAGAACTATGTGTACTGTCCTTTGATCTTGTGGAATTCTAAGGAACTCCAAGTTTATTAACCTCTTCTCTACCTCTAATCTGCAAAATGCAAACCTTGTACAAAGTAACTCCCAATGGAGAAAGTGAACCAATTTCCCCTGCCACCTTCAAAATGACAAAATAAATGCTGTGTATGAAACTACCCCTCTACCCTGCGATAAGCCAAGATTAACCATTTCAAACAAATGGGATACATTTAAATGTGATGTCAGATCACCTCACCATTGACTCAATTCCATAAAAGCAGCAACCTTGAGCAACAATACCAATTCACCACAGAGTAGCGTTAGCGTTAAAGTATTACATCATCCTCAGGTGGAGAGAAGCAAGTAACCACACTCTTGAGCCTTTGCTATATTTTTCCTATGACGGTTCTAAAGCATGCAATGCATTCTGCAATAAGACCTTTATAAAACAGATGACAGGTTGACTACTTTACACTGAAATAAGTTTGTACAATCAATCAGTACATAGAAAGGTTTCTTAAAATTAACGTGGCTAGGAGTTTGACTACCTTCAACCCAAAGCAGCAATGGTGTGGCATTGCCTAATGTGGTTTCTCACTGTAGTATTAACACATATCTCCTAAGAAATGTGTAAGGCTAAATTTTAGTATTAATTTTGGTGTCATTTACTACACATCTGCTTTCCCACTGAGTAAAAGTAATTAATTTAGACATAGCCACAATCAACAAATTACAGTAGAACCTCAAAAAGAAATAATCAAAACACTATTCCAGTCAATTTACCTGTCAGATGATCATGACAGATCACTACATAACCAAACAACAGTTACAGTTTTCCCCTTCTCTACTTTATCCCTTGAGCAAAGGAATTAAAAAATCCTGAAGCGCTTTCTACATTTATAGTTAATTAAATCTCATTTAGTGACACAAAATATTTTCAACTTCTGACATGGTTGCAAAAACTACTAGGGGGAGAAATCTTTCTGTCTGCCTGGGTGTTGCATTTAATAACTACTTACCTCACCCCCATGACAGCTAACTTAAAAGTTTTGCTCATCTTGTTAGACAGGTTAGTACACTGAATGATTAGTATACCAGACACACAGAAGGACAAGCTTTAATAGAGAGAACCTGCACCGCATTTCAAGTAACCACTGATGCTTAGAAGTAGACTAAGATCTTACAAGTAGCACAGAAAAAAATGTATGTTTGTTTTGTTCAAGTTGTACTGACGTGCATTTTCCAAACAGGGCAATTAAAACATTTTGCAGAATATTTTAACTCAAGTGTTACCTGTAATGAACATATCAATAGCAGATGGATTGCGAGCCATCTGGTCCTAAAAGGGAAAGAAGGTTATGGATGTATTAGAAGGAGAGTTAAAATTCAACACCTGAAATATAACATAGAGAACACTTTCCCTGTATTCACTAAACCTAAAATCTGGCTGCTTAAAACGCCATTATACTCACAGTCTGATATTCAAACACATAAAACACATATGCCTGTCTCCATGAGTGCTCATATGATCAGTTAATATACAGTTGGACATTCCACTACAGTTCATTCATATAAAGTCAGACTTAAGAAATAGGGCCCCCCAAAAACACTACCTCAGAATAGAAGCACAGAACAGCTGAGGTTGGTAGAGACCTCTGGAAACAATCAGTCTAATTGTTCCGTTTGAGGCTGGGTTAGGCAGAGCAGGTTGCTCAGGACGATACCCTGTCATCTGTCATCAGGCAGGTATCACTAAGAAGACTCTTGTGTGGCCTTTTTTATGCCCTGCTATCAGGTATTTCTAAACATCAGTAAGATTCCCCCTGAGCCTTCTCCTTTTCAAGCTAAACAATCCCAGCTCTTTTACTACTGTACTCTCCCCTGAAACGAGCAAGGTTGTCCACAAATGACCCAAACTCTTAAGTGTGTAAACAACCTTCCAAGTACCCAAGCATTATTCAGAAGTTTTAAATACTTGGCATAATACTGAGGGATCTTAACACTCTTCAAGTGATCCATTGTCAAGGCATTACCTAGAAATCCCATTGCTACATGCTTTGAAAATGAACAGCCAAGTTGAAGATCCCCATCATATTTTACAAGATCATTTTACAAGATCATTTTTTACATTTTTTACCTTTTACTCACCTACTTTCTGGGGTGGGAAGATTGTCAGGGTAAGGAGAGAAAGAGGGCTAAAATCTTGTTAGGTAGAATATCCTTAAAATTCACAATATGCCTACCTGAAAATACTACAGCTGTAATGATGAAAAACATTTACGTTCCTCAAATTAGCTGGTCAAGAGCAGTTTGTTCTTTCACTGGAGAATAAGTTTTGCTTACAATCTAGAAGGTATTGTTTACTGTAGTAAGTTTATATTGAACACTGCTGAGGGAGGAGATCTGTGCAAATGCTGATCTCTCATAATGGAGAAGCTTCTCTTCCTTACAGAAACGGTGACAAGAGTCCAATACATGAAAGATGCCTATAAGAGAGCTCAGGAAGAACTGTTCACAAGGGCATGTAGCAATAGGATGAGGGCTAATGGTTTTAAACTAGAAAAGGGTATATTCCGGTTGGATATTAGGAAAAAGTTCTTCAATATGAGGGTGGCAGATCACTGGCACTAGTTGCCCAGAGGGTTAGTGGAAGCCCCATACCCGGAGGCATTCATGTTTGAGCTTGATGGGGCTCTGAGCAACTTTATCTAGTAAATATGTCTCGCTTACTGCAGGGGAATTAACTAGATGACCTTCAAAGGTTGCTTCCAACCTAATGCCTTCTGTGATTCTACCTATACGCCACAGTGTAAACAAATTAAAACTTTAAAATAAGACTGAATGCTGTCCACTACCATCAACCTATAGAAACTGCTATAGCTAGTAACAAGTTAATAATGTACATCTCTTTCATTTACTATTCCACCTGTGGTCTTTGATGAAAGTAGCGAGAAGTATTCACCTTAGGCTATGTAAAATATTTCAGGTATCTGCTAATATGCAAAAGGACACACACCATCAGTCATTAGAAAAGTACATTCACAAGTATAAAAATATCTTCCTTACGGGACACTGATAGAAGATCTCATATTTATTTCGACCCTCCACGCTCTCCAGGGCCATGTACTGACTCAGGCCAGTATGGATGCAAAAAGTAAGAGGAAGGCATTGTTTCAGACCTAGCCTCTGCTGAAAACCTCCAGCTGCAGTGTCAATATCCAACAAGTCTTCAGAGCGGTAGTGGTTTGACAGCGCCATGCTTCCCATCAAACTTAATAAACATAACAACAAAAAAGAAAAAAAGATAAATAAAAGATGCCACTCGCAAAGATAGCTTTGAATCTTTTCCAAACATTGATTTTATCAATGCCTGTAAGGTTTAGATTAAGTCCAAGACTAATATCCAGGTGCTGAACTAGGTTATTAGCTCACAGAATCAACCTTCACAAAGGGAGGCTTGATGGCTCCAAGAAAAATGCTTTCTTTATGTTTTGTGCATCCCAAAGCACCGTTTTTAACTGTGTTGTTTGTTCCCATCATGTCTGCAACTACTTCAAAGAAGCCATTCAGAGCTGACGCAGTTTCCTATAGTAGCATAATATAATAACAACCACTGCTCTGTATCTCAGGTTCTGTGCAAGTTCATTTCAATACTATCAAAGCATACAGGAGTTTTTAATTAGAATCACAAGTTGCTCTAGTAATAGTGATCAAAACTACAGTGAGCAAGGTGCTCAATCTTACTTTGGAGACAAGGTTGAGAAGTAAGTAAGGATAAGAAGTACTTCAGTTGGAGAGATTGTAGTATCAGTATAGAAACTAAGGCAGAGATGCACAAGCAAACATACACAGAAAGAATGAGACTGTATTAATGAGCATGACACAGCAATACCATCAACTGTCTAACTTTTACCTCTAGCTTTTTTTATGCATCACAGCAAGAGACAAGAGTTTTTAATTTGGTTTTGACAACAAGGAAGTGACCTTAAATACACTAAAAGAAGCCTCTCTCTGCATAAGGAAAAATATACACATTTGGAAAAAAAGTAGTTCTAATCTGAACATGTAACAGATTAGAAATGGAAGTGAGTACTGGAAGCTAAACTTACCATTGATATATGAATTTTGGGCTAGATCACAGCTAGGGTGAAAATTAAAAAAGCCCAAGCAATTTACACTCAACATAATAAAGCAGCAGACAATGGAAAAGTGATTAAAAGGCGTAACACAATCAAAGCAATCAACCACAAAGGCACACAGGACAGCAGTGCACTTAGCAATAAGAGTACACAAACCTGTAATATACACCTCCCCACCCATATTCCCTTCTACTTAGCCTTTCACTGATGTTTCCACATGTAAACTCTCACAGATGCTAAGCTTTTACTGGTGTTATGAAAGCAGTGACTCATGCACAAGCTACCACACGTCAGCATGATATAAGCTGCTCCCATCTTGGGCAACAGGTTCCATACCTCTTTTTCTTTATGTTGTCTCACCTGGAAGCAGCACTGTTTAGAAAGTGGTGCTAACATCCAAACACAGAAACCTAAACCTGAAGCAGCTAACAATGATAACTAGTCCCAAATCTTCTCCATTTCTGATGTAACACTCCAATAACTTGCTGCATACCTACTTCCTCTACCTACACCTGATTTTTCCAGTATTTGTCTACCACAAGAGAGCCAGCCTATCCCCAACAGTAAAACCACACCTCCACTAGCAGTGTGGCAGCCTCTCCTGCTCCTGGGTCGCCATGTCAGACCTAACTATTCCCCAGTCAGTTCTCCACCAACAAGGTCTGGCAACCTGTGTGTAAGGTGCAGGACCTGGCTTTGAGATGACAGCTGAAAGATAAGGAATGGTGTTTGGTAATTTCCCTTACAACCCTGCTGTAAAAGAAGTTTTAATTACTAAAACCGCATAAAATAGTAATTTTAAGCAGAATCAGATCTACAAATCAGAGTTTTCTCAGTAGAAAATTTTACAATCTGATTTGAAAATAAGTCCCTAACCATTTTAAAGAAAAAAAACTGTTAAATAATGAAACCTGTAGAGTCCAAGAGACTGATATATGCAATAGCAAAGCAAAATTCAGGACAACTTGCAGTTGTGTGATTAAAAGTCCAATAGTTGGAAACTTTTAGTTGTAAAAAAAAAAAAAAATAGTTTCTCACTAGGAAAAAGGAGTGAAGCATGAGAGTAATCTGAGCAATTAAAATTGACAGGTTTTCAATTACTTTTGAGACTAGAAAATAAGAGAATTCCAGAAGTGTCACTTCAAGCAGTTAGTTACAACACACTTAAACGCTTCATCCGTCCTGTCCAGCAGACACTGTATCTTTTTAATAAACAAACTACCCACGAAACACAAAAGGAATTAATAACTCGGTATGTAGTTTTCGCTCCTTACCCAGGAACAACTAGTTTCTGTCCATTATGAATACGAAATGAACATCGATAGTCATCAGGGAGTTTGCAACCTATTTGTGCTTCCACGGCATCTAGATCTTCCTCCCGCACGCTCTCTGTGTACAAAAACAAACACAGTTACACTAAGTGGCAGTTCTGGAAGGGGAATCAAGAACTGCTGCTCCTACAAAACTCAGTTTTAATGCCACAGCACTGCTCTGCCCCCAGGTGCCCACCACGCTGTTCCAAACAAAGTTGAATTTTAACATTTGTGTTAGGACTATGCTTTAAAATTTTATTTCACGTTATTTCATCAGAGCTGCGTAGCTGGAAATAAGACAAACCGTAACTACATAACAGCATATTTTCAACTGCCAAAGAGAATTTTAAGGAGCATTATAGGTTTTTTTTAACATTCTCACAAAATGAGTATATATTTAAAGGTATTTTGCCAATTATAATTTAGAGAAAGTGAACTAACAGACATACAAGAGCAAGACAAAGTGAGATCAACTTTGGACTAGCATGGTGTCAATAATCTTCCACTTACATTTTTTTTTCTTAAACACTTTTTGTATTCATTGTCAGTTTCATATATGTGGCATAATTTAACAATTCATTAAAACAAGATCCTGTACAAATGGTATTAAAAAGGTGTAAGTTATGGAAGAGCTCCTGCTAAACCCAACATCACTATATAAGTGTGGAAATTGATTATCTTATTTTTGCCTTTCTGTAGACAAAGAGAAGCTTCATTGCAACAAACTCCTTGGGAGAAAATGATCTTCATTAGAGGAACACAGTAAGACCTACAGAAGAAGAAAAAACTCCCTAAACATCCATCTTGTTGTACTTTAGTTTAAAAATGCCTGTTTTCCTGTAAAAGTGTTTTATTTAGGTCTTAAGAAAAATCACACAAAATCACACCAACAGGGCCTAGGTCCTTGAAGTAATGGGATTATTAAACTAAGAAAATATTAATAAACAAACAAAAAAACCCCACTCATAGCAACTGACGAGAAAAGCAGTAAAAGTATATTAATTTCTGATTTTCCAGAGTTAAAGACGATAGACTGGTAACTAAAAAAAAAAAAAAGAGGAAAAGCCCATTTAACTGACTTTCAGGGCTCCAGAAATTGAGCTGCACACCTAGGATGAAAGCAGTTTATTAAAAGACAATGTAGTATCAGCCAACCTCCTGGAGAAAGCAAGCATCACACCGTACCTTTCAAAGAACCAATCATACGAGGACACCACTGGCCTAGGTATTTCTCTAGGTCATCCCAGGCTTTTTTCAATGTAGCATAGTATCTGATGTATCTTCCTAGATCAGAGTAGGTACTGATGAAGATGGCTTTCCAGCTCTGATTTCGCTGGCTTTTTTCCTCTCTAAGTGAACATTGAAAAAAAAGAAAAGTTTAAATATCATCCTAAAAAGCCTGACTTCCAAAGCCAATAAATTAATATTTGTTATTTGGAGGAAACAGGATGCATAATATTAAGCCAGGAACAATTTGAGCCGAGTGAAGCTACACAGGCTCAATTAATTCTGGAACATACTCAACAGTAACTTGAAAAAGAATTAGCAAATATTTGGGGTTCTCAGTATCAGTGGAAAATTTAGAAATGTTTCCTTTAAACAGAATGCTGTCTAATAGTAAATCTTAGGGTGAATAGCTAATTCAGGTGGTATTTTGCACACAGAGAAGGACTTAAAAAAAATCTCAATTTTTTGATCTAGTGCATTAGTCACAAATTCCTTTATTTACCCAGTAAAAACATTTAAGGAACAAACCAGAGATAAATGTGAACATGTACACTCATCTGTAAAGTCAGTTCTTTAAGGAATTACTAGCATATTCGGTTCTCCAAGGCACGGCAGCAGGCTACGGGAAGACAGGCTGCCAAGAAAAGCACCGAGTAACTGACAAAAGATGCTTGCCTCCAAACTGTAGCAATCCTTGCACCTTTGTGTTAGGGTCTCAATTAGGATTTTTATGCAGAGAATCTCACAGCAGAATTTTAAAAGTTGTGTTATAACTTCATAAGCTGCATAGAACCAGAACATGCACAGTACATTTATCTTGGTGGATTTAACTTTGCTTGCTGTTCATTTTTAACACGGTCCATGATACAGATTGTAAACTGCAACTTTGGAAATGTTTTCCTAAATCACCTCCTCCACCACCCACTTAGACATCAACAGTAACTCCTTATCGCTAGCTGTTCTGCCATCACAAGGCTACTCGTGTAACACCAGATGTACCTGCATAACCTTAATAATGGGAAAACATATGGAATTGAACAATGAAGTTATACGCATCACAGAATCACAAGGTTGGAAGAGACCTTTGAGATCATCAAGTCCAACTGTACCTCTCCTCTCCTAAACCATATCCTTAAGCACCTCATGTGTCTTAAATACATCCAGGGATGGAGACTCCCTGGGCAGCCTGTTCCACTGCCCAACAACCCTTTCAGTGAAGAACTTTTTCCTAATGTCTAATCTGAACCTGCCCTGGCGCAGCTTGAGGCCATTTCTCCTCATCCTATCACCTATCACTTGGGTGAAGAAGCCAACAGCCACCTCTCTACAGCCTCCTTTCAGGTAATTGTAGGCAGTGATAAGGTCTCCCCTCAGCCTCTTCTCCTCCAGACTAAACAACCTCAGTTACCTCAGCCACCCCTCATAAAATATGATCTCCACCCCCTTCACCATCTTGGTAATCCTTCTCTGGACACGCTCCAGGACCTCAAAGTCTTTCTTGTAATGTGGGGCCCAGAACTGAACACAGTATTCTTCATCTGAAGAATAATGCCAGATACCAGTACATACTGGGGGCTGACCAGCTGAGAACAACCAGGGGGTACTGGTAGACACAATGCTGACCATAAGCCAGCAATGCAGCAAAAAAGGCTGATGGTGTCCTAGGCTGCAGTAGGAAGTGCTGCCAGCAAATAAAGGGCCGTGATCCTTCCTCTATACTCAATACTGGTGAAGACACTTCTGGAGTACTGTGTCTGGTTCTAGGCTCCCCATTAGAAGATATAGCTGTACTAGAACAAGGCCAGTGCACGGCTTCATATGGAACTGGAGCATCTTTCACTCTTCTGCCTGGACAAGGCCCAGGGGGTTTTATCAATGCATACAATTACCTTATGGGAAGGAGCAAATAAGGAGTCAGACTCTTCTCGGTAGTGATCACTGGAAGGACACTGATCACAGTCCTGGATAACCTGCTCTAGGTGACCCTGTGTGAGCAGGGGAGTTGGACTAGAGGATGTCAAAAGGTCCCTTCCAACCTCAACTATTCTGTGACTCCAGTCAGGGATACCTTCAGCACAAACATCCAGTTGTAACCCTCCTAATCACAGCGCTCAGAATATTACTTTCCTCCACAGAGTATATGTCTGATAAGGTCAAGCAGCAGCTTCTCCTTCAGCCTAGATTTTAACAGGGTACCTCTTCTTCATACATCCATAAAATGTTTCAGCACTTCAAAATTTGTGAATCTTTTTTAAAAAATGAACATTTTGGTACATCTAAACCTTCACTGGTTTGAAGCTGGTGAACACCAGTTTGATCTTATGGTTACTAGATGTGGACATAAACAGACAGTACAATAACATAAGGTGCTTTTTTTCCACAGAAAAAAAATGGTTTAAAACAACCACACTTACTCTGAAATAAGCCAGTATTTCTTGCAGTGTCTTTTCCACAAGGGATCATGGCTTGATAGCTGATTTAATCTTCGACTTAAATAGCAGCAACTACAAATGTAAAATCATTACATTTGGGTGTAAAAAGAGTAGCAAAATAGACAGGAATAAATTGTATATGTGTATTACACATTTCATTCTCAGGAAATAAATGCAGAGTCTAGAAGNCTTTCAGTGAAGAACTTTTTCCTAATGTCTAATCTGAACCTGCCCTGGCGCAGCTTGAGGCCATTTCTCCTCATCCTATCACCTATCACTTGGGTGAAGAAGCCAACAGCCACCTCTCTACAGTAGGAAGTGCTGCCAGCAAATAAAGGGCCGTGATCCTTCCTCTATACTCAATACTGGTGAAGACACTTCTGGAGTACTGTGTCTGGTTCTAGGCTCCCCATTAGAAGATATAGCTGTACTAGAACAAGGCCAGTGCACGGCTTCATATGGAACTGGAGCATCTTTCACTCTTCTGCCTGGACAAGGCCCAGGGGGTTTTATCAATGCATACAATTACCTTATGGGAAGGAGCAAATAAGGAGTCAGACTCTTCTCGGTAGTGATCACTGGAAGGACACTGATCACAGTCCTGGATAACCTGCTCTAGGTGACCCTGTGTGAGCAGGGGAGTTGGACTAGAGGATGTCAAAAGGTCCCTTCCAACCTCAACTATTCTGTGACTCCAGTCAGGGATACCTTCAGCACAAACATCCAGTTGTAACCCTCCTAATCACAGCGCTCAGAATATTACTTTCCTCCACAGAGTATATGTCTGATAAGGTCAAGCAGCAGCTTCTCCTTCAGCCTAGATTTTAACAGGGTACCTCTTCTTCATACATCCATAAAATGTTTCAGCACTTCAAAATTTGTGAATCTTTTTTAAAAAATGAACATTTTGGTACATCTAAACCTTCACTGGTTTGAAGCTGGTGAACACCAGTTTGATCTTATGGTTACTAGATGTGGACATAAACAGACAGTACAATAACATAAGGTGCTTTTTTTCCACAGAAAAAAAATGGTTTAAAACAACCACACTTACTCTGAAATAAGCCAGTATTTCTTGCAGTGTCTTTTCCACAAGGGATCATGGCTTGATAGCTGATTTAATCTTCGACTTAAATAGCAGCAACTACAAATGTAAAATCATTACATTTGGGTGTAAAAAGAGTAGCAAAATAGAAAGGAATAAATTGTATATGTGTATTACACATTTCATTCTCAGGAAATAAATGCAGAGTCTAGAAGTTATTTAGGTATCCTTTTAAAAGTTGTGTTTACAATGGTTTAAAGTCTTCATTACAGCTGTATAGGTCACAAACTACTTTTGTACACACTTCCAGAAGAGTCAGCAATTAAGTAATTTTGTGAAGCAGGTCATCCTGTAGACCTACACCACCATAAACGGTTGAAATATTGCAGAATGACGCCACACCACCAGCAGTAAGCATTCCAGTACCACAAGCTTGTTTTGATCACAGAATCACAGAATGTTAGGAGTTAGAAGGAACATCAAAAGATCATCTAGTCCAACCCCTCTGCCTGAGAAGGATCACCTAGATTAAACCACACAGGAACACATCCAGATTGATCTTTAATGTCTCCAGAGGAGACTCCACAATCTCTCTGGGCAGCCTGCTCCAGTGATCTGTCACCCTCACAGTGAAAAGGTTTTTCCTTACATTCACATGGAACTTTCTATGTTCCAGCTGGGACCCATTACCCCTTGTTCTATCACTGGCCATCACTGAGAAGAGCCTGGCTCCATCCTCCTGACATTCACCCTTTACATATTTATAAACATTAATGAGGTCACCCCTCAGTCTCCTCCAAGCTGACGAGACCCAGCTCCCTCAGCCTGTCTTCATAAGGAAGGTGTTCTACTCCATCATCTTGACAGTCCTGTGCTCGACTCTGTCAAGGAGTTGTATGTCCTTCCTGAACTGAGGGGCCCAGAACTGGACACAATATTCCAGATGAGGTCTCACCAGGGCAGAACAAAGGAGGAGAAGGACCTCTCTTGACCTACTATCCACCCCCCTTCTAATACACCCCAGGATGTCACTGGCCTTCTTGGCCACGAGGGCACACTGCTGGCTCATGGTCATCCTGTTGTCCACCAGGATCCCCAGGTCCCTCTCACCTACACTGCTCTCCAACAGGCCAGTCCCCAACCTATACTGACACTTGGGGTTGTTCCTCCCTAGATGCAATACCCTTCACTTGCCCTTGTTTAATTTCATTAAATTTCCAGCTCTCCAGCCTGTCTAACTCTTGTTGAATGGCATCACAACCTTCTGGTGTGTCAGCCACCCCTCCCAGCTTTGTGTCATCAGCAAACTTTCTGACTGTGCACTCTATTCCCTCACCCAGGTCATCAGTGAATACATTGAACAATACTGGTCCCAGTATCAACCACTGAGGGACTCCACTAGTTACAGGCCTCCAACCAGACTCTGCCCCATTAATGACAACTTTCTGACTTCTTCCCTTCAACCAGCTCTCGATCCACCTCACTACTCTGCCCTCCAGGCCACACTTCCTCAGTTTTCCCACCAGGATGCTGCGGGAGGCAGTGTCAAATGCTTTACTGAGGTCAAGGAAAACCACAGCCACTGCCCCACCATCATCAATCCACCTGGTTATGTCCTCATAAAAGGCTGTTAGGTCAGTCAAACATGACTTCCCCTTGGTAAAACCATACTGACTACTTGTAACAGACCTCTTATCCTTGATGTGCCTGGGGACAGCACCAAGGATAAGTCGCTTTATCATCTTTCCCAGGATGGAAGTGAGGCCGACCGGTCTGTAGTTACCCGGTTCCTCCTTCTTGCCCTTTTTGAAGACTGGAGTGACATTTGCCCCCCCTCCAGTCCTCAGACACCTCTCTCATTTCCCAGGACTTGCCCAAGATGATGGACAGTGGCCTTGCAATGACTCCTGCCAGCTCCCTCAGCACCCTCAGGTGCATCCTGTCAGGACCCATGGATTTATGGATGTCCAGACAGCTTAACTGATCCCTGGCCCTGAATTTCATTTCACTAAATCAAAGTGATTTAAATCACTTTCTTACCTGGACTGTCAGCCTCTACCTTACCCTTTCCACTGTTTCCATACTATTGAAAGCTCAAACATAAACTATACAGTTTGTTTGTTACAAAGTTACTTTACACTTTAAGTTGTTTAAATAACAAACTTCACAGCCACAAACAACAACACAGGCAGGAAAAATACAAAGGATGACTGCAAGCTCACTCTAATGAAAACCATACATAAGCTCTTGCCATTACAGTGCACATTACTACTTCAGGAAGTTAGAAGAATCACACCCTGCACTAGGCAGCATTATTGCAAATGCCATATTAAAAAACCTGTAGGATTCAGGTTTCAAACTGTCCTCAGAAATCATATGTAAGTCAATCCTTGCTTGATGCAAGGATACAGCAAAAGCTAACCTAAATTCCTGATGCCTGCTAAACTGCTCTTTAATAGCAGCAATGAACATGCATCAAATACAGTCTGTTCACATATTTACTTTTACAGCTATAAAGCCTTTCTGGAATGTAGAACTGGTACTGTCAGGAAGATATTCCAGGGTATTTACATGAATAAGAATGTGCAACAAAGCATCACCAACGTGCAGAGCAGTAATACAGTGAATGCTTGTTGTTACTTCTAGATTCACTGAATTGAAAAGAAATTACTGTCTTGTTCAATCTAACCTGAACACGAGACCTTTATTCTTATGTGTTTAAGATGAATTATCAGTTATGCTTTAGAGAAACTTCCCAAAAGATACCACCAATTTAAATGCGGTAACATCACTTCCTTTGGTAGTTTATTCTGACATTTAATATGTGTGTTTTAATGGCCATGATCAACATTTACATACCCCAAGTGCACTTATCAAATTTAAGCTTCCAGTTACTGCTTGTGGGGGTTAGTTTGATTTTTTTTTTCCAGAGTAGTTCAGAAATTGCCAAGTGAAAAAGACTAACAGTGTAAACAAACATAGTTACATACTGAAATAAACACGCCTCTCAGTCTTGTCCTTGGTAACTAAAATCACCCACCATCCAGGGCTGGTGAAAATATCTTGCTCTGAGACTACAGAATTATTCATATTTACCTGTTCAATCTTTTTTTTTCTCCACCACAACACAGAAGCATTCATTTCAAACCTTGTCATTTGACAATGTAAGAATTTTGTTTCACAAAGATTTTTTTTTTCCCCTCCTTTCTGGTCTATGGTGTGTGTGAACAGAAATATCCCAAAGTCTCTGCAGAAATCTACTAAGACTGATGGCAGGTGGTGTGGTCAACAGTCTGGGCCAACTCAGTTGACTGCTTGGGGAAGTCAGCTCTGATCTGGCCAGAACCAGGACAATAGGTATGTATCAATCAAGCCTGTAATTTCTGGTAGGAATCTCATGAACATATGTCTTCAAACATGATAAAGATGCAATTAAAGCCATTTTCATTTATTACATAAATATTTGGTCACCTCTCAGCTCTTTCATTATTTAAGGCCCACTACCAGACTGACATGTGTAATACTAGGGAAACTATGATGTTTGTGATGGTCAGAATATATACGTCACTAAAATAAATGTAAGCAGCCTAGAGATTTCCTCAATTAACACTCTGACTATTACAGGCAGCCAGTTGTGCAAAACTATCGTTATCAACCTTATATACAAGATATTTGCACAGTATTTAATTGTCCTTGCACATCAAAATCCATCTCATTTTGTTAAATACAAACAAAACCAGGCAGCACCTCCACAACATTAAAAACTACTACTAAAGCATCCATACTGGAATTTTTGCTTATGCTTAATCTCTGTTTTGCTGTTATAGTACACAGTTCTCCCAGATGCCTTTAACTTTCTTGCCTAATATTTAGGAGGAAAGAAAAAACCCAACTCAAACTCCATTTGGATAATATTCTATTTTATTCACATACATTCCACTCACTTTGACTAAATGTTGTGATTTCAATTACTACCAGTGCTTGTACTTCATTGTTAAGGTTTTAGCTAAAAACATACACTCATCTTCACTGATGAGTCGTAACTCTTCAGCCATCTAGCAAACCATCCAAGAGGAGCTTGCAACTTCCATTCATGTTTTTCTGCCTGCAAAGCCGTCCTATTTTGTTCCCTTTGGGTTTCTTAAAGCAGCTTATTCAAATAATTGAATATTTTCACTGGCAACAAGGCTGTCCTTTGTTTGCAACAGCTTCAGGCAATTATCAACCTCACAAATTCAGTTATTGGTTCACCTCTAAATTGTAATTTGGCTGCAAACAAAACCAATGTGTACTGGGAGAGAGAAAACCAGGGAACATTTCCTTTTTCTTAAAAACAAAACCCAAAACAAAAACAAAACACGCCACTGTTTCTGGAAAGGAATAGTATGTCCTCCACACAGCAGCTTCTTCAGAACAAGCCAAAGCCTCTTACTACAGTGGTGAGTGCTTTGGGAAGCTCTGAGGCTCCCCCGACCAGCCCTGGCCCATAGATCCACGCACCGAAAATCTGAACGGCTGCCTCCCCCACAGCGCTTCACGCCAACTCCCATGGGCTTCATCCGACAGCCCGCCGCTCACCGCTGCGGCCAGCCCCAGCTCAGCCGACAACCGCAGGCCGGGCTCTCCCGTCCGACCCCTCAGCTCCGCCGCGGGAGGGGGCCCGCTCCCCTGCCCCGCCCCTCTGCCTGTGGCCCCGCGCTACCCCCCCACCGCCCGCTGAGGCCGGGCTCCGTCCT
>VXBZ01004530.1:708205-727623 GCA_013399135.1 Heliornis fulica | reverse complement strand
CCCCCCCCCCCGCCCGCTGAGGCGGGGCTCGGCCCTGTCCTCCCCTTCCCGCCGGCAGTGTGGCTCAGGCGAGACCGGGAGAGCCCCCGGCCCGGTCTGTACCTCATCAGATCCCGGTAGTCGAGAAAGCTGAGGATGAGCAGCAGCGGGTCTGTCGGCAGCAGCTCCAGACTGAGGGCCGTCGGCTCCATGTCCAGGGGCGCCGCCATCTTGCGAGACGTCCCACAGCTCCGCTACCAGGGACGTGCCCGCCCCTCGCGTCGGTCCGTTGTCAGCCGCCGGGGCGGGGGGAAGCCGCCCGCACCGCCCCCTAGCGGCCGCAGTCCGCCCGCCTCCTTAGCCCCGCCTTACACACCGCCCCCCGTGGAAGTGCCCCGAGCGACGGCGGGACCGGTGCAGACGGCCACGTCGGCGATCAGAGTGCCCTGTAGGGACGCCGGTGGCAGACGGAGAGTGTGGGGGGGAGGCCCCCCGCTCGTAGCAGTGCCCCAGGCTTCGGATTGCTGAGGCCAGCGGGTCCTCGGCCTCGCCGGAGCGTGGCCGTCCCGAGCCATGGGCAGGTGTCCCCTTAGCCCGCCACATCCCCGATGGCATCTGGCTCAGGCGCTTGGGCCTCTGGCTGCAGCCCATCTTGTCCAGCCCATCTTGTCCGCATGTTGGGCACTCTGCACCTACACGTGCACACGGAGCTCTGTTTTGGCTTTTAAAGACTGTTGAGAGACCAAGCTTCTTAATTTGCTTTCCTGTAACAGAGCAATGGTTTGTGTACAGCTCGAGTACTTGGACCACCACATCTTCGTGTTGGTGTGTGTCAGATCAGACCACAGATACCCCTGGAAGATGAGGCTACAGGCTGCTCCCAACATCAGATTGCTTCCAATTGCTTTGTAGTTTTCTGTTCACCAAAGGAGCAGGAGTTAATGATAGAAAAGCGCCGACAAGACAAATACAAGCCTGCTTATATGAGTCAGCCTCTGTAGGCTGGATCTAGTGGATGATTAGTATCCACCAGGAGTGAAATTAAAGAGGCAACGATACATGTAGATGGGAAAATAATGAGATGAATATCATTCAAGCAAAAATACGTGTTGCATCTTAAGGATATGTGCAAATATCAGAATATTTTAAAAAATTACATTTCATTAGAAAGAAATGTGTTTTCAGAGAAAGTATATTTTCATATTGTTTTAATTTATTTAAAAAAAACCCAAACTTTCTCAGATCACAGTTCTTTATCAGTCCCTAGAACTGATTTTCCTCCAAGATCATTACCTGAGTCCTGTGGCTTTGCAACAGGATTCCAGAAATTTTTGCAGGTTTGTGGTACTAGCTACCCAGGTCTGCATGAAGGTGCCCAATGTCTCAAACACAGCTGTGTCACCAAGCATTGTCTGAAACCTCTGGAACACAAACCCACGACCTCTCCTGAGACACAGACCCACCAGTTTCCTTCCAGCAATTGGCTAGCCTGCAGAAATCTTGAGCTGAGTGAAAGTGTGTCAAACCCAGTATGTTGCTGGTGAAATGTTTCGAGCTCAACAATCAAACCCTGTTTGTTAATTGAAAGTAGCTATTAGAGAATATCATCACCAAAATATTTAATTATTTAATAATGCAACAGGCCTGCAAAACTAAGAATCCCAATGCACTTCACAAAAAGAGTGCTAAGCTTCACAAGCATCCTTTGAGGCAGAGAAATATTAAATAGATCACATTTTATATGAAAAAATCAGGTGATATGTGATAGCTGCAGGAAAAGACCAAACTACTTTTTTGTGTCACTCACTTTTAGTTAATTAAATATTCTTATGTGAAAAAGGAAATTGTTTGTACTGCATGATTTCACATTACTAATCCTTTTTTCTCTCTTCTTTCTCAGATACCAGCGGTATGTTGCACAGCTGATTGTTGTAGAAACATCACTCAAGTAACCAAAAAGGAACAAGCTGGTGGTTGTATGACTGTGGTTTTGCTAGCTGTTGGGGAGACCTTTGTCCTTTATAATTTGTATCGTTCTAAGGTTCCTTGTGGAGAAGAAAAAACAGTTGTTAAAATATATTTAAAATCTTACTTAAATGCTGTTACTTATGTTCTTGGTTTTGTGGTCCATGGAAATCTCACAGTGCCGTGCTAAGAGAAGCTACATAACTCTTTACTGCTGTCAGGTTTTCCTAAAAGATGGACCTGAAGCCTGGGTAGTATTGCTTCCAGCACTTCCAGTTCTGAGGCTTGTGTTGGTTGTCAAGTTTTACCTTTTTTTGCAAATAATAAAAATCTATTGATTAATTTTCTAATGCTGTCTTGTGAGGACTTCTTTTCCTTTGTGGCACTTTCAGTTTTCTTTCTGAAAATGTACTTGAACTCTTTTGTGTTGTTTCAATGGCTGAATTCATCTTCCTCTGCTCCAATTGTGCTCCATGTAATTCCATGTAAATTGACATGAGATGACTTCTATGTAACACAGGTGTATTTTGAGGAGGATTTTGTCCCTCAAACCCTTTTTGAACTTAGAACTTTAATAACACTTTACAATCTACACTCTCTCTTTCCTTTTCTCTCTTTCTTTCGCTCCTNTCTCCTTTCTCAAATTGCTTCTTTACCTTTCTTTTCCCATTTTCTCTTTGCTCTCATTTTAGTATTTAAATATCTCTACTATTGGTATAATGCCATTTCATGGTCTGAATTTTCCTCTGCTTTCCGAATGACAGCCCAATAAATATCTGTTGGAGCAGTATGAAATATCATACAGACTGAAAAAAAACCCCAGAAAACCAAGAGGAGACAGAGTAAAAAGTGTTTGTATTTCATAGTATATACTTCCTGTATACCTTATCCTTTAGGCATAACAAAGCATGTATTATTTTGAACAATTAAAACACTTCTGGATTTTTCTAAATAAAATAGTTCAGTGAGTGAAAAGGAAGCCACATAATCCAAGATTGAGAACAAAGTAGAAACTGGAACAGAAGGAAATAGAATTAGAAAGGTGTCTTCATGATTTTGCTAAGAGAGCAGAAAACACATTACAATTTACAAAGTTATCAGATTTGAAAACCACATATCACAACCATCCTTTTCCATTCCAAAAAGGAGAAATTTGTAAGATCACTTTTCAAAAGTTAACAGGTATCCTTAATTTTTTTAACAGTACCTGCACAAAAAGGTCGATGACCATAAATGCCTCCAAATCTTCACATCACCATGCTCACTCTTACCTCCTGCCCTTCCATGATAAGTGTACCAGCTTAAACTGCCTGTAAAGCAGGTTCACAGTTTAAATTCTCACCATTGCTGATGCCTGCAGTCTCTCCACATCTCAAGGTTTCTAAAACTTCGTTGCTTTTTGGAGCATCAGCGCACTGTTTTTCCAGCAGTCAGAGCTGAGATTGCAGCATGGGTTCCTGTAGCCAGAGCCCAAAATGATGAAATATATCAATATATTCCTCAGGCCAAAAATTCCTCAGATTGTTTCACACATCCTGTGTTTAATCTTTGAAAGGTGACCAGGCTTTTAGTGTCCTTCATTTCTTTTTACTTGTGGGAAATCTAATGAAATAACACATAAGAGATCTTTACCACCAGGTGCTGCATATCTCTTGAAATTTACCTAATGCACAAAGATTTTTGGTCAGGGGATGGTCTACATTTCACAAGATCGGCTTCTCGGTACTCTAAATGGACAATAACAAATGGGCAAAAATGAGACTTTGAGGGGAGTAGACAGCTGAGGGAATTGGTAGTAAGAACACAGCTGAAGTCCAGAAAATGTGTATTGTTATTGGGTTTGTTCTTTACTGTAGCAAAGATGCAATAAGATCAGGGCTTCTTGGGAACAACTAGGTGATGACCTTACTTGGAAATCTGATAATCTGAGATTAAGCGGAATGGGATGAGTGGCCATAATAAAGAGCATGGAAGGAGTAAAGTGAGAAATTCAAACTGGGAGCTGTATGATCATGCAGTGACCCCAGAGAATCACACAAACGTAAAGAGAGATCAGCAGTCCTTTTCATTTACATATGAACCAATAACCAAGTCACTTTTTTTCAGGCTTCACGGGAGTGGATCTCAGATGAGATGTGAAAGATGACAGGGAGGCAGCTAAAAGGATCAGAGCCAGGACTTCAGTGAAATGTGTACATGAATGCATTAAACATTACCTAGGAGCTTGTTGGACAGCTGAGTAACAAATGGGTTATCTGTCAGAATATGGCTTGAGGCTTCTCTCTGACAGAAGGAAACAATGGATTGAAAAAAAACCCAACCTTCTTCATTACTGCCACGTAGACTGGGCCAACACCAACAGCACCCCTCCTGAATCTCCCTCACACGATGGTAAATTAACCTTGACAGCTCCAAGGTCAAAAGAAGTCAAAGTCAATCACTGAATACTCAACCAGTGGACTTTACCTAGTGGTTATAGTGGAAGACTGAAAGAAACCGTAGCATGTGTCCTTGTGCCCCTGACCTTGTCTGGGCCCCAATGCACAGCTGGGGAAGGAGCACCGTGGCAGTACAACTGCATCCAGTCTATCTGGAACAGACAAGCAGCCCTACATGGATGCTCTTGCCTGCCCCAGTTGTCAGAGAGCCACTGCTGGTCGTTCCCTACTCTATGCGGCACAGCTCTGAGCCAGTTCTTTGACTTTAGGATTGTCTTTTCTTATTAGCAAATCTTTTTGTTTCAGCTTCTTAACTCTGAAATGGCTCTAAAATATTTATGTAGGTTTGCAGAGTTGGAATCCCACTTAGAGAGGAACTGTAACAGACTGGGCTTTTTGTTTCAGATGGAAGGTTCTGTGTTGACACAAACTAGCATACCCAATTTTTACCCTGTCCCAGGGCTGCTTAGCTCAGAGTTGGTTTTCCTTTCATATCATCCTCTTCCACATAAATATAAAATGCTGATACAAATGTAAACATTAACCTGTGGAAGTATCAAAAAGAAAGTTTACTTGCTTTAAAGAGTGTGAGTGGCATAGAAAGGCATGATCCTTGCCTCCAAGAGCTAACACATTAAAGTAAGCAGGTGGTGTGGGAGAGAAACTCGATGTGGTGGATGATCCACAGGTGCCTTCATCACAGTCCAGCAATACTAATACCTGCTTCAGGTTTTGTACATACATGTGTGCTGGATTAATACTGACAGAAAACAGCACGAACAAAGTTTGCAAGAGACCAAGATAGCTAATTTCAAACTTAACTTGATCAAAACAAGGTAGTAATAAAGCCTCAGAATATTTATAATTACTTGTGCTTACAGCGTTATCACTATGTGTATGTGGTTCATGATGCAGTGGCATGATTCATGGTCTAAGGTTTGTGTGAAAGACCCTGCTGAAAGCAAAGATTGGAGGACTATTCCACGATTGTGAGGAAAGCTCTGGGACTTTGGTTCTTTTGTGCTGGAGCTCAGTAGGTCTTTCTTTACCCAAGGGACATCCCAAATAATAAGGTAACCCTAGAGAAAATTCTTCTGCTATTGAGTCTTTCCTGACCTAAAACCCCCGTCTGTATGAACCAGATAACAGCTCACTTTTCAGCTCAAACACTTTCTTTAGATTATTATCTGAGATTGTTAATGAGGCAGCCAGTTAGCCGCAGCAGTGGGTTTTTTTGGCTACAAACACCTGTGCAGGAGAAGCAAGGCTGAGCCCAGTGTACATTCATCTGACGATGGCAACAACAAATGACTGAAGTGTTGAGCTGGATTTGAAGAGGTAGCACAAAGATAAAAGACTCCAGAATCCCTTTGCAATTCCCTTAGTCATCCATTCCCACTGAAGGCTTCTCTTTTGAAGTTTCCAGGAGGCCTGGTGCAACCTTTGCTTGTCCTTTTGGTCAGAGCTCTTATCTGTCTAGTGCAGACCCAGCCTTTTTTTGCTTGTACTACTCAAAAACAGTTACTGTGAGGTAAACAAACTGTATTTGCTGATGCACATTCTCAGTTTCCTTATCAGCTGAACAACACGCTTCTCATGTATGTTGGGTCAAACTCACTGTTGGTCTAGCTCCAAGAATTCCAGGGCGACTGCATCACAGCCTGTTTGGCACTTGCTCGTACCTATCAACTGCAAAAAAACCAATATAGCCACTTTGTGATGGAGTTTTCTTACAAGCCGACTTAGAATTTCCTGGTGTTGCAAAGCATCCTTAGATTGACGATTGCAGGCCTTGGATCTTTTTAATGAGATCACATGATACCTAAGCACTGTTTTGGGTAGCTGTCAAGATGGTTCAGGATATTGTCAGGCTGAAGACAGTGTCTTATTGTAGAATAATTTCAGTTTTATTATGATTGTATCTTTAAAATAATCTTAAATAAGAAAATTATCTGTATCTCAAAACCAGTTTTCAGGTATCGTGAAATACACAGGTAAAGCTACCTGCTAAGAGATGCAAGACACATATCTGAGGAGAGAAGAAATCCAAACCCTTAATCCCAGCCCAGAATCAGGGGTCTAAAAAGTCAGAAGGCTTGAGACTGAAGTCAGTTGAACTGACTGTTGGAGTTGAAAAGCTACTCCCTGTACTAACAAACATCCAGATCTACTGCCATAGGAAAGGAAAATATGTCTTATCACTGACATCTTACATTATGGAGGATATGCACAGAGAGCATACCCGTCTTAGTGCAGTATTTTACTAATCAACCCAAGAAGACACAGCCCTGACGAGGAAACACCTCAGCTATCGTGTGAGAGGTAGCTGGCGCAGAGCTACAAAAGGAGTTCTCTTGGGTCATGGCCTTAAAAGGTTATTCCTCTCTCAACGCTGTGGAGCAGTTACTCCTTTTCACTAACCCAGTCCCTACTGTCACAGCATCCCCCCTTGCTCCCCCATTCCAACACCTCCACAGAAACCAAACTCCTTGCAGTTGGTTATAGGCTCTGCTGTGTTACACCAATGTACAAATATATATATAAATGGAATATGCCAGAGAGAGAGCAGAGATGATCACCAAGCATTCAGCATAAAGTATATTTGACATTTTCATTAAAAAAAGAAAAATCCCCTCCCTGAATATCTTACATGAATTTTTCATGTGTGATCTGGTTTTCACCCCCCAAAAATTAAATATTTGAAACCTAAAATTTTAATAGAGAAACACAAGCTGTTTGATCATCTCCTTGCTGTTGGCAAAAAAATAACCAAACAGTTAAGGGGCCTTAAGGGGGTTTCAGGCATGGCTTGAGAGACTGAAATGATGGCTCGTGCTCTGTGTTTGAAGAATAAGCTATAGATGTCACCAAATGTATTTACTGTGGCCAAAGTTCCTGGGTTTTTACCACTCACTCATAGGCTGTTAATTCCTGATTCCACAAACACACAGCTGTCATTCAGGGAGGGATGTATAACATTATCGGGAATAATTTATAGAAATTAGCCGTATAAAATGCTCCTCCAAGGTTCAGTGTACTGGAGATCCCCACTGTCAGACCATGCTGTACCCATACCTGCTTCATCATCAGTTGCCAGGGTCTGTGGTTGAATGGTTGCGCTGAAGCCAGGGTGTCTGATTTCTGTTCTCATAGAAGTGTGGTTGAGTTACAAGCTGATTTTTGAGCGGGTCTTGCTCATCCTGTGCCTCGGTTTCCCCACCTATGGAGGGGCTTGCAGCTTAAAAAGGGAGAAGAGTCATGCATTAACACAGTAACTCTTGCAAAACACTCAAAAAGCATTAAACAGAACATATTATACTCCTGCAAAATATGTTTATTAATTAACCACCAGAGATCTGCTTTATTAGTAACCTTTCTGAGATGTGCTTTCTCATTAGCCTGGTACAAAACAACCCACAGCAGGAGGGAACAAGTTGCTTCAAACAAGGTTCAACTTTCTGCCAGTTTAATCGTGCCAACAGACTTCTGAATCTTAGTTTAATTATAGTTCCTTCAGTGTTTTCTGATATCATTACTCAGTCTCTCTGTTTTGTGTCTTTTTATGGTTTCTTTTTTGTCATGGGGCAGAGGAATAGATCATTTTTTTCCATTGTCCATTAAAATTCCCTTTGCCTGCAGTATGCTCTATAAAAGAGATGAACCTGCTGCAAGTGAAATAAGCTGATGCTGCACTGTCTTTTTAGAGAAACAAAAATCTTTATAGATTATTTTTTTTCCAAGTGTCATGAATCTTCTTCAAAGTCACAAGTCACTGTTATCAATTAATATTCCTAATACTCTGATTTTTTATTCACATTCAGGACATGCAGGGTCTATGCTCACCCTGGCAGATGCTTGGAAGCTTTGTCTTTCAGAGATAAAATGTTACCTTGTATGTGATGGGGGTGGCAAGCAGAGGGGGGTGATTCAGGAGCAGAAAGACGTGTTAAAGTGCAGCACCTGAGGCCTTCTTGTTTTCTGAATTTACAGTCTCAGGCTGGCAGTCGTATAAATGAGTGATGCTCTCTGATGTTCTCTTCCAAGCAGGCGACGAAATTGGCAGGGAGTCTTCGGTTTTGTGCTGATGTGTCCAGAATTCAAATGATTTGATTCTTAGGTATAATGACAATTGGAGGCACACTATTACCTTGCGAAACAGAGATGGGAGAGACAGCTTCTGTATCCTGTATTGAATTAACAACCGACTCCCATTTACTCTCTCTGCTGAAAACTCTATTATATGGGGTTCTTACTGCCCTTATTCAAGGGCATGGAATTAAAAAACTGATATCGATGGTAATTCTCTCATCTTCCTACCGTGACATTGAATAATGGGGACAAAGAAGGGAAATCTTGAAGGAAGATACACCTTTTAAAATACTGCTGATATTGAAAACATATAAAAGACAACACTTTTGAATATCATATTTGATGTTATATTTAGATTATTTTTCTTTTTGCCTATGCCTTTAAGACATCCTTGCTTTTATTTCAGCATTGTTTTTGGAGCAAATGTGATTTCAGAATTACAAATCTGAGATGAAGATGGAGGTGTCACGTTTGTTATAGGGTAACAGGAGAAATCTGTCCTCTCTCCTCTGGTATTTGGAGAGCAAGAGTTAGGAACCTGCTGGGATAAGTCCACCAAGAGACTGGTCTACTTAAACAGCTATAATTATACAGTACTGCTCAAGTGGAGGCTTTTCTTCTGGCTCCAGGTGTCATTTTCCAGTTCAGCTTCAGCATTTTCTGAAGTTACACAGACCAAACAAATTTGGTGGCCTTAAAATAAAATAAGAATATCTGTTGTGGAACCTGCGGCATCCTTCCTTTACAAATATATTAATTTAGGCTTAAGAATGTATTTTCTCATGTAAATGATTCCTTACACAAAATAACGAGTGCACTTCCATCAGGAAGTTTTCAAAATTTTGCAGGTTAATGCTAGTATCTCCATTTTACAGTAGGGTAACTAACACAGAGGCAGAATATTTGACTACCTTCCCAGAAGTCACACAGGAAATACTTTCTGAGGTTAGAACAAAACACAGACCTTGCTCTCACAAGTGCAAAACCACAAAGCCTCCCTCAACTATTGGCAATACAGATGTTAAGGCCCCTTAACACTACATTTCAGACATTTTTCACATCTCTTTGAGGTAGAACCATGGAAATCAGCCCTGTAGCATGTCTGAGTAAGGATAAAATTACACCGGAAAGGATTTAGGGAACAAGTTTCAAAACTCTTGCCACCAACTCACAGATGTTTCTGAAACCATAAGCACTCCCCTGCCCTGCTCGTACCATAGTGCTGTCAAGATATATTTTTGGGGCGCAAGGAGAGAGTCTCTGAAAGGGACATTGCAATGACATGGTAGGGCATGGTGACCTGGAAAGCCTTAAAAGCATCTGTCACCAAGCGCTTGGTACTACCTCGTCTGGTGATGCAGGGCTCACCATGTGTATGTGGTCCCACACACCAACCCAAGGAACAATCGTGCGCCTGCACCTTGCGTTAGTATCCCACCAAGCTGGGTAACCTAACAGCTTGGATATTGGTGCTTCATTTCTAGCTGCACTGAAGATCTGCAGGGAACTACTGAGGGTGAAGAGACAGATGATAGTTGTATTTTCCCTGGGTACATTGCTTTCTTGCCTGTGCTGGTAGGGATACATTCTAGGCTAAGAATTCTAGCTATAACCAGCTGTCTGTGGCCTCCAGAGGTCAGCATATCATTTGAGCTACATCCATCATGGAGCCCTCAAACTATACTTTTCATGCATGATCTCATTATGTATAGTTTGCAATTCCAGTGGAAATAGGTTTTAAAGGTTTTGTTCCCAACACTATTTATGACAGCAAAAGCATGGAAAGAAAAAATGCTCTGAGAATATCCATTGTACAATGCAAAATGTACATGCTCAGTACTGCCACTTGGATGAGAGATCCTTTAGGTGACAAGCTTCTTGAAAATAATCAGAAAAATAGATATCCATATGCATAGATGATGTTCCTTGCATGTCCGTACTGATGGGGTGTATGGACATATCAGCTATCTGCTGAGTGGAGAGTCAGGCTTGTCCAACTGTCTCATAGCCTCTCTGTTTTTAGTATGTTTGAACACAACTTGCAGTTCTAGTGACCCTCTCAAAAAGGATAACGTAGAGGTGTGAAACAGTTCTCATGCAAGAAGGAACTCTGGCTATTCATCACAGAAAAAACAAGTTGGAGGGAATATGATATAGGTCTTCTAAGTCAAAAGTGGTGGGGAAAAAACGGCGATAGGAAATGACCATTTTTTATCTCTCACATTCGTTATCTCTTGGTGGTCAACCAAGGAGGCAACAGGTTTTGAAAAAAACCACAGCATTGAACTGTGAAAACCATTGTTTTGGGACTTTACAGAGGCCAAAAGTTAAAAAAGAGGGACTGACCAAACTCAGAGGGAATGGGTCTGTGGGCTGATGTTAGGCAGAGGGCTCTCATGGCAAGCTCACACAAAGCTCACTGGACCTTCCTACAGGCTGGAAAAGCTTCATGTGGAGGTCTCTGCCCACTTGCCTCAGCACCCAGTACTTTTTTCTGTGGGAGTAAGATACCAAATGCCCCCTTTTGCCTGACCAGGAGTACTTCTCATGTTCTCAGTATTACTATAATACTAAGAAACATCCTTTTGCTTAAGAAGCAAGAGGCAATGGTCTTTGCAGGAAAGGCTCTGAACTTCATTTTTTCTAAATACTCACAAGTATTGTTTTGCTCTAGTGGTATTATACTGGATTCAATAATCCAGAGCAAAATCAGGATGAGCTACCTTTCTAGGAGATTCTAATCTTACTTGGTCTCCTCTGAGATCAGGTAGCCTATGCCTGTGTTGTGAAGTAACACTCAGACGTATTGTTCTGTGGACCACCAGCCTCAAAATGTCTTCAAAAACACCAAAGAGCATCAGTGTCACACAACACTATCTAAGCACAAAGAACTATACAAGACTTACTGATACCTCACTGTTCTCATATTACTTCTTTGAAAACCAACCTTAAGTGGATCTGGCAGGCATCAGCCATACACAAAGTGTAGAAAACCTGCTACAAAAAATAAATAATCAAAACAAAAAAAAACAGGCCAACTCAGAAAAGGAAAGAGAAAAAAGAAATAACCACACTCAAATCATCTGTTATTTTTATTAAAGCTGCAGAGTCTTACTACACACAACAAATATTTTATCGATATAATCTAAGTTAATAAAATAGTTGAACAACTCTTTAGATTTATATTTGTATAGAAATGATCTGTGGAACACATCATCTTGAAACAGCAGTGTCCAAAACCAACTATTCAGCAGGATATCTTTTAAGAAGAGTTTGGGACCAGAGGATGCACTGTTCATTCTCAAAGAAAAAAGAAAAAAATCCATGCAAAAATAACTCCCACCCTTTTCCCACTTCCTCTTCTACCCGAAGTGTAAGGCCATATAGAATAACCACATAAGTGATGGCCCTTCTCTTCCAGTGTTCTTCCTCATGTGTACATTAGGATCTGTCGTCTAAACTCAGTTAAGTAAAACAAGATGTAAAGAAAATTCAATTGCACAATTCTATTCTGCAGGTGACAAAGTCTTATAACATCTCTTTACAGAAGTCCCTACTCTTTTTCCAGTTACGAGAATTTGTTATTGCGTTGTGTTTGTTCCCCAACTCTCGCCTACATGGCTGATGTCAGTTATTGTCCATATGCCTTTGTTAACAGAAGTCAGTCTATCTACTATTGCTTCGGTCTCCCTTCTTCACGTATGTGTAGTTTAGATTCTATGTAGCACTGCCAGCAGAGGGCCGACTCCATGGTATTTCCCCCCATTTTAGACAAAGCCCATAGCTCAGGTGGTGATCTCACCGCAGCTATGCATCAGTGTCACCTGTGAGGTGTCTCTTACAGACTATGAGGCACGTCTTTGCTAGATCATTCCATTTATTTTAGTCCACTCGTAGATGTCCTGTTCACATACTATGTCCGAGTTGATGAGGAGGTATCTGTCCCCAACACAGAAATGTTTCTGGCAGGCAGCACATTTGAAGCATTCAAGGTGATACACTTTGTCCTTCACCCTCATGGTCATCTCGTAAGCTCGGATTCGCTTGTCGCAGGAGGCACAGAGGCCATCTTGGCCAAAGAGCCTGAAACAACAACAGCAGAGAAGTAAGAAGAAGTTTCTTTGCTGGGAAAATAGGAAAAAACAACTTAAAACAAGAACACAACATCAATGCCTTGATCTACTAGTCATAGTATTGAAAAGTTACATATAGGTCACATGGAAATCTACAGAGCAGAACTTTGCAAAACCAAAAAAAATTGGAAGTAGAAAATCCAACGCCCTCACACGTTTTCAATATAATTAACGTCTCTCATTAATGACCTTATCCAGAACTGCTGAACAGCTTCAGGAGGAGTAAAGGTTCCCCAGATCACAGCATAAAGTTTTGCCATGCTACTACTTCCACTTGCATGATCGATAGAAATTACCTTTCAGTTGATAATTTTTACCTATCTTCAGCTATTGCTACTATAGTTTACAGAAAGGAGTTGACATGAGCCATGGTCTGACTCCCCTGTCTCTTCTCGTTGCCTCCATGTTGGAGGTTCTGTCAAACCCAAACATTTCTATATCCATGAAGTCATTCCAGTAGGGTTTCAGATGAATACATACCAAGACCTTCTAGATACTTACACTAGCCCAAACAATTTTAAGACCTGGACTGCTCTGTAATCCACACTGAAAAACCCTGCTGAGATCATGACGGTATTGTCTATTAAAAAGAGCCTCTAATGAATGCACTAGACTCATACGTATTCCCCTCGCAACAGGCACTACCATTCAGCTGGCGCAGTGTGACGTACTCAGCTGTGTGTGTGATCGCCAACCAGTCTGCTGGCTACAGACTTTGTTAGTCAAATCATTAAGCAATTAGCAGGAACGTATTCATTTACGTAGGATGCCTACTAAATAAGAGATCTTTAAGGGGAAAGACATAATTTCTTCTGTCTGCCAGGAGATGTCAGTGTTTGCTTCTGCCCGAGGAAAGCAATACTAAGGTTACACAAAGGTTGCAAAATACATAATTAGCAAGGGAAGATATTATACATTGCATTATTAAATAAATAAAACCGTTGACTTTTACTGCAAGAACATGCATAAATTGTTCTGTTAGTTTCCTTCTAAGGCAAAAAGTGTTCAAAAAGTATGATTAACACTGGACCCTTCCTGGACTGTTGTGTATGCAGAGCATTTACAAGAGGTCCCATCGCAAAACTCAGTTCTCAGTTTGTACTTAGCCCAATTCCCATGAGCAAAGCTCTGGGACACCGTAATTAGGAACTCCACCAAAATTATGGGTTAGGTTTTAGTGGCAGGTAAATTAGCCTGCAATAAGGTGGCTGAAAAAAATACCAACTGTCATTATTCTGTTCCACAGAGCTCCAAGAACGTTACAGAGCCTTTAGAAGAAATGGTACAGAACCAGTGCAGCAACAATCAGTACACTTGGCTTGTAATCAAGAACGTAAAGATCCTTTGTGATCATTTTTTGTGAAATACCTTAACTACAATTTAATCGTTCTACTTACAAAATTTGACAAAACAGACAGGCAGAGAGATGTTAATGAAAAATATCCATAGCAAGTGCATTTGCAGGATCTGATTCAGAAAAATGGGTCAATTCTTGTCTATTCACAGACTTCAGAACACTAAAAATCCTCTGGATCCAAATCAGTGTCACCAATTTTTTTTCTGTGCTGGCTGTAGCTTTGCAACAAACCTTCAGCACATTGCATCTTTCTGCTTGAAGTGTCCCAGATAACTTTACCAGCGATGCAGAAAAAGGCAGGGATCAATTGGTGTATAAAAGGCAGTGACTTCAGACACCAAGCAGCCCTGCTGCCTAGTGGAATCAAGCATCTCTTACAGAGCTGATACTACCACATCAGGAAAATTAATTGAATTCAGTTACCTTGGATACCGTGTTCTTAAATGAGAGAACTAATGAACCTTCATCAGTCGTCAATCTTGGCACGATGCTTTTAGATACCTTTCAGCTCCAAGGCGATGCTTGGAGAAGCACAGAGCTACTGAAAACCATTTGGGAGAATCAGTTCATTGCCAGTGCAGGGGGAGTTTGCTGAAATTCATCCCCTTTTCCCAATTTCTACTTGCCAGAATCCCATGCTGACGCTGCCTGCTTCTCCTGGAGCTATCAGATTGTGTCTCTGCAGACTGAGGGATGCCAACAACTCCAAAGTCCTGGGAGCTCTATTTTCTTCACATTTTCAAATAGTTTTCTTTTGTCCAGAACATTTTCAAATTGTTCTCTTTTGTAGCAATGCTTTAATTTTCATTTTAAAGTGGTTCGGGGGGGTTTGTTTTCCAACAAGATTTTAAAGATTTAATCTGTAAACAACCCGAGTGACCTAATCAACACAGACAACCTCTGGATTTATCTGTAATTTACTGGACACCCCCAGCAGTACCATAAAGCATCTATGCATGAACCCCAAAAATACACGAGCCCATGTTGTAAAACTGAGCTTGAAAACGGTGCTGCGTTACAACTGCGACTGCTGTCAGGCTTTACATTGAAGACTAATCATAACTGGATTCTTTATGGATCTTTGCTCACTAGCTATACCAATGAAATGACTAAGTAAAGCTGAAATGATAGGAAGAAAGGGAGTGAGGGTAGAACAACTGGGTTGCGTACCTGAGATAGTCCCTTCTGCAGAGTTTTCTGCCCAGTTTGTAATAGAGCCGTCTCCCCACTTCTCCGAGCCTGCACCCGCACAGGTCGCAGCTGAGGCAGTCTTCGTGCCAGTACTGATCGATGGCTTTCAGGAAATAGCGGTCCCCAATGTTCTGCTGGCAACCGCCGCATGTCAGCAGCGAAGGTGGGATTTGGAGGACTTCATCCACCGGCTCCCTGAGGGAATGAAAGAATTGTTGGAGAAGGAAAATGGGCTCTGAAAGCATCCATGTGAGAAGAAGGAGGAAAAACAAAATGCAAGATTAGTCAAGTTAGAACAAGGATTACATCCTCACTTTTTCTCCCAGCAGAATAAATGGGTTACCCTTTTAACATCAGAGGGAGTAGGACTTTACTCTTCCTTTGTTTAAAAAAAGACTAAACATACCAAACAGCATAATAGTTAAGGACTTATAACAGTACCACAAAATTTGCCAACTGATTTATTTTTCTTCAAAGAGCAATGCATAAACATGACCATCTGTGCATCACCCGTGTGTGTTCATTACTGTAAAGGCCTCTACTACTTTACTAGCACATGGTATTTGCATAGAGACATCATTTTTCTTCTACTGAACAGACCATGAACTACTCAGTCGTGTGTCTCAATCCACACAGTTCCTTACTACAGAAATACCTTTCCCATAGCATGATTCTTATATAACTAAAGATTGCACTCTTGAAAAAGTACACTCAAAAACCTGCCTAGATTCACCATTTCATAGAAATGCTGGTTACACTTGTGCAGCCCAACACATGCCAACAGCCACTAGTTCCTAGGAATTCTTACTACGCTCTTCACATTTTCAAACCATCTTCTTTTGTCTACAACATGTAGAGATGTTTTCTTTTCCATAAAAAGGAGTTTTTTTCCCCAAATAGATTGTTAAGATTTACATATAAGCAATTGCAAGTAACCAAATAAACACAGAAGAGCTCTGGATTTACCTATAACTTACTGAAAAACCCCAGCAGTACCACAAATCTTCTCAGAAACCCAAGAACATATGAACTCCTATTGCAGACCTGAGCTCAGAAGCTTTGACTGTTAGTGTTGCTGAAAGCAAAGGGAATTTCTGTCTCACCAAGGGCTAGAAGACTAGAAAAGGCACCTGAGGGACTTTTCATGCAGTCGACTTTCCGTTGGGAAATGTAAATTGGAGGCTAAGTCTGGGGGTATCATTTCTCTGAACAGCATACAATGAATAAATACAACAGACAGGACTGTTGCCCAACTGGTTTAAGTTTTGCTGCTGTTTTTCACAGAGACAGAATTTTACTTCATGTTATGGCAGTTCTGCTTTTTTTTTTTTCCTTCAGCTAAGGACATGAATCCCCTGGTACAGGTCTATGCCAGCATAGCTCAAACCATTATTTGGGGTTTACACATCCCTGCTTGAAAAGAAGTGCAAGTCTTTATTGTGATACTAGGACTATTTTTTCCCCTTCTAAAAACCTCTGAAATCTAGGATGGTTCTGGTAATACCTGGGGATAAAGCAATCATTTTTTTTCAAAGCTACCTTCCTAAGGACTTCTCTTCTTTGCCTTTATGTGTAATTTTTACAAGTTCTGCCAAGAAAACCTCAAGATCAGAAAAAAAAAAAATTAAAAGAAAGGAGCCTGAGCTCAGTTCTGCAAGGTTTGCAGTGACCTGGTGTGGCCACAAAGGACCTCATCCATACCCTGGGGAAGTTAATAAAAAGGCTATGGAATCAATCCGTTAGGCGCTTGCTTGACTTTAAACTTGAGGCTAGTGACAAGGAAGGTGTAAATTTGCACATTTATGCTTGGCTGGATCATGACCAAAGTGCTGCTTATCTCGTAGAGTGGAGCCCCGTGGTTCTTTTCATACGTTAAGGGCTCCTTGCTCTAGTACGAAGTCTCGCAGCACTTTGTTTCTGTAGCTGGCCTGTCCTCCCATAGGCTGATGGGGACAGAGGAGACCCACACTGATGGAGAAGGATCAGGCTGCTTCCAGTTTCCCACAGGCAACAGGAAAAAAATTATATTACTACAGCTTATTTACTGGGTCAGCAGTTTTCTGAGCAAAAATTACTTTCTTCAGCAGGGAGAAACCGACCACTGGTCAAGAACTTCTGTGCTGAGAAACTGATCCTGCAGTTTTTATTCAGGCAAGCTGAGTGCTAAGATATTATCTGATTATATTCTGTTCTGGTTTTCACTCTTCTAAGTTTAAACTGCTGTGCCCTGCAAGTTGTGTCATAACGTCCCTCTCCATCTGGTGAGTTTTTGTTAAAATCATGGGGAACTCTGTATGTGATGAAGCCCTAGTTTTGCAAAGTTTATTCTTTTGGGCCTCAGACTCCCTTTCCTAACATGTGGGCTCCTCTCTGACACGTTCTGAGGCACTTCCAGGAGAAGAAAATGCACATGATTATCCTTTATTATCTATCATTTCAGATCTACCCCAAACTACTTCATCTTGAGGGTGTTCAGGAATCACAAGCCAGGTCTCTCTGAAAGCCCTAAACTCCAGAACAGCCTGGCGGATGGTTACACGGGACAGAATTGCTGGTTTACGCATCAGCATTTGGATGTCCATAGATTTCTAAGCCAGCACTTCAGTCACTACAACTCTGTATTTGAAACCTGGCCATCGTATACCTAGGAGCTTGGATTATAGCTTCTTAAAAAACAGCATAAAATAAGAGAAAATGTAGCATGTAAAACATCAGATGTGACATGGAATGGATTGATTAAAGCCCTGAAAGAAACAGTTCCCATGTGTTCACTCGGGGCAATAAGTGATGGCATTTTTAGTATCTCACAGGAAACACACTACAAATGACTCAAGTTTACTAAGAGCAATGGGCTAAGTGATATCTGAAAGTGGAGATTTTATAATTTCTCTGTCTTATCGTGATTCCAGAGAAGCATAACATGTTAACACGTGCAGAACTGAATGACTCTGGGTTTATGCTGTTACCAGCCCTCTCGCCAGCAGGATGCCTGCAGGGACAGCCGCGGGGCACAGCCCCAAAGCCTGGACCAGGACACGAGACCCGCTCCCTTACGACAGTGGGAAACCCAGGGAGGGAAATTCCCTTTTTCTACATCCCTTCAATCAAATGCCCTTTGCGGAACACCCTGCCCCCACCAAAGCAGTTTACACCAGCTCTTGAAAGTTACATTACGAAAATGTGGAAGTTGGGCACCCGCAGAAACAGCTCTGACCTGTGACTGTATTGGGCTTCAGTGAGCTGGGCAGATCGACGGTGGGGCAGAGAGGCTCCCTCCGAATGAAAACCTCCTCCAGGCTTGGAAAGCGTGATGCTCCCCCCACTCCCCGAGCCGTTCCCGGCGCCTCCGGGTCGGAAGCGCGGGTGGGAAGATCCCTGCCCGGGGCGGCGGGGGGCGGATGGGATGTGTGCCGCCGCCTCCCTGCTCCAGCCCGATCTCTCCCACAACTTGGGGAGCTCTCACCAGCCACCCACGGCCGTCAGAAGGAGCAGCGGGGGAGGCGGGGAGCTGGGGGAGCCTGGGAGCCGGTGCTCCGTGCCCGCTGCCCCCTGTGCGGCTCGACGCGGCTGGCGGCTCCGCCGGCACGGCCGGGCGGGGAGGTTGGAGGCGGGGAAAGGAGAACGAAGGGCTGCTGGCAAGCCCCCCTCCCCGCCGCCGGGATGGGGTCTGCCGGTCGTGGAATGCCGGTGGCGGCGGAGCCGGTCAAGTGGCTCCGGTAGGGAGGGAGAGTGTCCATCGAGAGGCTCACGGCGGAGGGAAGGGAGGGAGCCGAGAAGAAAAAGATGCCACTTACTCGGAAGGATCGAGGCTTTTCCTCTCGATGGCCGATGACATTGGCAGGGATTGTTCCTTTGTAGCGTGCCTGTGGTGAGATCTGCCCCCGCAGAGGCTGTCTGCTCTCGAAGCCTTTTCACCAGCTGAGTTCCCCCTCCGCCCCCCAATGACATTCACAGGATTTCCTCCTGCAACACGAGAGAGAGAGAGAGAGAGAGAGAGAGAGAGAGAGAGAGAGAGGGAGAGAGAGGGAGAGAGAGCGCGAGCGAGCTGACGGGTTCTGGCTCCGCAGGGCTGCCCCGCGGGGTCTGACCGACCGCTTATCCCCGCCGTCTCTGACCTCCCATCCCCGCAGGGTCTGACCGACCGCCTATCCCAGCCGGCTCTGACCTCCCATCCCCGCGCGGTCTCACCGACCGCCTATCCCCGCCGGATCTGACCTCCCATCCCCGCAGCGCTCCTCCTGCGCACCGACCGGCCGGCCAGCTCCG
>VXBZ01004530.1:664758-705270 GCA_013399135.1 Heliornis fulica | reverse complement strand
GGGGGGGGGTGTTGCCACAGTGGTGTTTCTGGAAGCACCATTTCTTCACATGTCTCTGGTGGCATTTAGTGGCTGCTTCCACTGGATTCATAGTGCAAAGCCCATCAAGACTGTCCTCGGCATCGAACCAAGAGCTGCATCTTATAATGCCTTTGAGAAACAAAGACATATACCTTTCTGGGACAAATCAGTTTTCCATTATTGCTTTTACACATAATAAACTCTTGCTCCGGACAGTGAAATTTGGTAACTCTGGCTGAGGATTCTTGTGTCCCACCAGAGGAGATGACCAGTAATCAAGGGTATTTCTCTTTTTTTCACCTTGAGAAAGTTCCTTAGTACTTCTTTGCCTCCATTTTCCCATCTGCAAATGCTTACTTCCCTCAGCAGAACTGCCTGTTTTAGTTTTGCCTCCCACTGAATAACGTTCCCATAGACAAAGCATTATTCCACGCTAGAATTGGTGGTGCCGACATTTCCTGTGCAGGGACAAAAAGACTAGCACTATTTTTAGTGAGGGCTTTTCTTTCCATTGTCCCTTTCTCTGTGAAGCTGTATTTTCCAGTGCTTTTTAGGGCATCTTTTTTTTTTTTTTTTCATTGATTGAAAATCCCAAGGGGTGGGTTTGAGTTTCAGTTAACTTTTATTAATTTAGGACATGCTATAGACTAGTTCTTAGTACATGGCTGAGATCAAATTTTCTGTTGCTAACTGCATGTGCCATTCGGTACTTGGAGTAACACACCATGTATAAGTTGGCTGGACTTCTCTATATATTTCTCAATAAGAAATTTTGATGTAGAACTACACCATTTCTATGAGTGGCATCATCTAAAGAAATAGCTCAATGTGACTGTTTCCAAAGAAAACTGGATTCAGAGTATCTTCAGCTTGCTCCTTTGAGGTCATAGGATCATCACCATCACCACTTGGTCTCAGGTTGCTCCTACCTTTATTTCTTTAGTATATCCTAGCTTTATTCCCCCTAGAGCTTATGGACAATATGAACTATTTCAGGTCATCCCTCATTTAGAGAAGTCTGTGTTCAGTAAGATTAAATTTGCTGCCCTTAATAGCCAGTAATGCTGGTTGCCTCAGATGCAGTTTATGAAGATTGAAGTCTCTGCACAGACAATAATTAAATCTCGCTGACAGTGGCCTAGATTTTCTGTTAACACTTTCTGTGGGACAGAAGTGACAAGATCATGACTAAAGGCAAGTGGTTAACATGAAAGGTTGCCAAGAGGAATAGATTTCTGTGATTTGGGCTGTGTTCTGCCACTGACCCACCATTTGGTATTACAATCATCACTGCTTTGCTCCCTTCCTCCTTCCCACCGCATGCTGGACTGAAGCTCTGACATGACCTTTGGATGACAGTCTGAACAAGTAGAAAGTTTGGGTTGTTTTGGTTGTTTGAAAGCAGCCGTGAGACTGCAGAGCAAGTTGGAACCTTTGTCTCTGTTAAAGAACACAGGATGCTTGAGGAGGAACATAAACCAGCTACTGCTGAGGACATTTGACTGTGTCATATCAATAGTTACTCACTTTGCTACTATGTAATATTAATGGTGTCAAAGGCACGACATAATTCAGAGAAAAAAAATGTGGTTATTGCCTTTTCCTGGATTTGGAAATATATATTTTTAGCCAGTAATTTCTGTTCTGCTCTGTGCTGTCTCCAGAGTGCTGATTTTGGTGACTTCGTTGGGTTTGGGTTGGGTTTTTTTTTCATTTTGAAGACTCTACATCATTTTCCTAGCTAGCACATTTTCTGATTTTCCTGAAGATAGAAGTGGTGATAGCAAAGATGAAGAGTTTTCCTTGAGTGATGTCCACATACACTGTGGAGGCTTTTGGCAAAATATGATGCAGAGGACTTACAGACTCCTGACAAAGGGCACACCTCCTTTTTTTGAGGTTAACCTTTCCTTTGAACTGGAAGAAAACAAACCAGAACAATAACATCCACACTCAGGGTGAGATTTGCCCTGGGATTGTGACGTCCAGACGTTAGATAAGAAGCCCAGTGCATAAAGAAGTTTGAGCAGTTACAAATTTTGTTTTGTTTTGACATCTTTTCTTCAATGAGCAACAAAGATGAAAAATAACCCAACCCAAATTTTGTTTATAGCTGGGAGAAATCTTTGACTGCCGCTCGTATCACAGATGATGAAAAGTAAGTTGCAGACAGTCAGATAAAGGGATATTTCACTGCAAAAAATGTGAAAGGGTCCCCCTTCCTGTTTCCCCTCATCTTTTATTGATTTCTCTTGCTCCCATCTAGCCCTTGATGCCTTGCACACGAGCCAGATCCAGTTGCCCTGTCATGGTTTTCATAAAGCTGCTGCTTGACAGTATAGTTCTTTCAAGTAATTTTGCCTTTTTGCATGGCTAAGTACTGTCTCCGGTGCTTATGCATGGGAATCGCCCCAGTAGGGCGCTGTGCATAGTTTTTGTTTTGGTATTAAGTATCTCATCCCAACCCATGCACTTGAGAGGAGAGACACGTGGGAACAAACCTAAATGGGCTTTGAGTCAGAACCGCAAAGACTTTTCCTTTAGAAAATAATCAGGGACTGGGAAAGCAGTTGCTTCAGGGAAAATTCCAGAAGTCATAGACCAACCAGAAACTGTTGCTCAGGTGTCCCTGTTTATACACGCACACACATGTATGTGTATATATATATGTTTATATGTTTATGTATTTATACCTAAACCACATTTGTACATGCATGCCTATGTAATGTGGGCAGCATAATATGTGTGCGTGTGTGTGTGTGTGCACGCATTTGTAGACACACGGAGATACATACAGACTTGTAAGTCACATAGTTTCATCTTTTGCTGCTTTCCAAACTGTTTCCCAAACAAAAGTCACTTTTCAAGATTAGTGCCAGCTCAAGCCAGCACACTATTTCATGTTATTGTCTGAGAAAGTCACTGTGTAGATGTAGTGACCTTGGCACTAGCTGGGAATATTATAAGAAAGCCTAGCATCATTCCAGGAATACATCAGTCCTCTTGTTCCCCTATGTAATGTTATTTATGCTTTTAATTCCGCTGGGCCTTTAACATGCAGTAAAACAATCTTCCCAAATTAAGTGAATTAGGAGGTAGTTCTAATGAGGACGTTCACATTGACCATCTTGCTGCCAACAAAGAGGTGGAGTGGTCCAACAGGCAGCAGGCAGCAGATAGGCCAGATGAGTTTTGCTTCCTGCAATGCCAAAAGGAACTCACTTGGGCAAAATGCTGTGCCTCAGTTTCTCTTTTCCTGGCCATGTTCTCCTTTTCCAGCCTCTGAAGTACAACCAGGCAAATTGCTGCCCTTGCCCAGCATAGCTGGATGTACCATACCAACAAACAGGTTCATTCACTATAGTTACACCAGCTCAAATAAAAACTGCAGCGTAAAGCCAAGTTCATCATTTGGTTTCAGAAGCTGAAGCTCAACTTCAAGTCTCATTGCTTGCAAGTCTCATTCCCCTTGCATTCCCTGTAGAAATTCATCTAACATGTTCCATCCTGTGAGTCTGTCCCAGCTGCATCCCTAGACTGGTGTGTTGGACCACTTCATATGCGTTAATTCACCCTACCTCACTGGCCCACCTTCAGCAGATCTTCTAATGCTGCATAGAATGTCCTCACTTGAGAAAATCTGATGACTCCTTTAAATTGTTTCTTTTTTTTCCTACATAACAAGGTTCTGTTGCAGGCATACCAGCCACCTAATTATTAACTTGACCTTGGGAAAAAAAAGCAGCAGAGTGCATTTAATAACAACCTTAGTGAGCTGAGGCAGCTTTACAATTACGCTGCATAATGTAGTCATGAGGAGAGGGTTACCAGGGAGATAATGGTAAACATCAGCCTTAATTCTGTCTGAAAAATAATTGGAGTGATCTCCCTTTGTGGCTGGGGTAGAGGAGAAGATTGGATGGGTAAAATTCCAGTTCCCGCAGATGTTAGTAAAACACGCTGCACTCCACCGATGACCAAATTATTAGCTACCTCTAAATGCTGTGGGCACGAACTGTCTGGCTTCCTCTCCATGCGCAGAGGTCTGTGGGTAAGCATCATTTCAATGAGAAAGCAGCGTCGGTTGCAGCACAACCCGTATCTTTCCACACTGTAACTACATCTCCTTCTTACAGTGGCCCTATCAGGCTCTTCTGTTTGTAAGAGTATTCATTCGTCCTGACCCATTTTTTAAATATATAGCTCTTACAGCCCTCTGTGACCTTGTCCATGCGGGTTGAAGTTATCCTGAGGCCTTCACTGAGTTGCAGCATGAGACCCATGGAAGAATCTGCCGAAGGCAGCTGACTCTTGTCCTGCTCCCTTGCTCTCTGCACTGACTTATGGCTCTGGAGCACCTGGCGCATCTCTGAAGCATCTCCACAGCTATTACCTGTGCCATCTCCCTGCTCTGGTGGGACGCAGAGCAGTCATGTGCGTGGCAAAGGAGGAGAGCTGATGCTGGGAGGCTTGCTGGTGGAGCATTTGGTACTTTCCCACACTGTCATTGTCATCTATTGCTGATTTCTGCTCCTCTGCTGATCCTGACAGAAGTTCTGTGTGGACTTAGTGCACCTGGAAGCACAGTCTGGAAGGGCCCCTCTTGGTTTGGAAATACATCCTGAAAAGGAGGAACAGGCACGTTGCTGTGGACTACACCCTTCTCTGGGGCTCTCCTTTCTGGTTACTTACCCCTTTTGGGACCTTCAGACTCTGACATCACCTATTCAAATTATCACCACGAAGCTGCTGCTTCTCTTCCACGCCAGCAGGAACAACAGCAAAGCCTGAAGAAGTTGGGACACGCTTGCCTGCATTTTCTGCTCTGGCCAGAGCCTCCACCCAAGGCCAGGCAGCTCTCTCATCCCGCCTGTGCCTCAGGTCTCTCCAGATGTTTTAGGCAGCGAGTTCTTTATTTACAGTTAGAGCTGGCATCTCATTCCACAGCCACAGGGCCTGAGCGTTTTCAGATTCAGCTGTGGTTTCAGTTCCCGTCTGACTCAGTTCTAGGGTTAAGTAAGCACAGTGACACAGAGGTGCAGCAACTCCCATTACATACGTATCTGCTGGCCTTGACTGACTTCTTCACTCAAACCATTTCCATCAAGGTCTCAGGGTGGAATTATTCAGCATCTCTTGTGAATATTTAAATGAACGCAGTATTAGGAAGTTGCCTGTGTTTTCCAGTGTGAAGTTTCTGCCAGTTCTGCTGCTGCCTTGTGGCATCTTTGGAGAAGCAAGGACCAACACAGGAGGTCCTGGTGGATCTGCCTGGCTGTATCCCAGCAATGTGGCAGGTAGCACTGTGAGTGCTGGTGGTTTTCAGGTAGGGAGCAAGACAACCAGAGGACCAGTGGACAATCCTGTGGTGGACATACGTTTTCCAGTGCTTGCAGCTCTGGTGTCTCCCATCTTCTGGCCAATTCATGAACTCGAGCCCCATTGCCAGGACACAGAGTCCTTTTTGGCAGAGCCGCCATCTGCTTCCAATTGCTTCTGGTTCCAATCGAACAGCATCTTCTCTGACATATCTTTACACCAGCTACAGGTGACCCCAGCATGATCAGGCTCTGCTGGCAGTGAAACCCAAGCCCTGCTAGGCTCGGACAGCATCCAGCACTGTGGTACCGCTGTACTGCCCTCTCTCCATCCCTCTCTTGATGTCAAGCCACACTTGTTGGCACAAATGCCTCCTCCAGAGCTGCTTTCTACTACCCAATTAGAAGGCTGTCAGCGACAAGGCCATCACTCCTCCTGCAGCTTCTGACAAGCCTGGGCACCGCTATACTGCTGCAGAAGATTAAAGGAGTCTCGCCTTTGTAATACCCAGCGGCTGTGTGCGAGCCAGAAACTAATTCCCCTTCCCAATGAATGTGTATGTGGAACAACTAATAGGCTCTGTAAGCCTGTCTTCATTCCTTATTAAAAGGAACACAGTCACTGAAGAACGAAGTTGTCTAATATACATTTCTCCCCCATTTCCCCTTTCACCAATCCTCAAGAGAGTTGCAGTTCCTGAGAATTGGAGGTTTTGGAGGGTGGAGGTGCTTTCTAGTAGTTAAGACAGGGCTGAGCATCAGGAAACCTAGATTCATTTTAATGATTCATTTAGAAACGATGGTGATTGTGTTGGCTCTCCAGCGACTGCTTTCTGCAGTGCACATCCTCTGAAACCAAGGAATGGATGGGTGTGCAGTACCTTTACCTCTAGATGACTGGCTCAGATTTGCTCCGGGCTGGTAGCAGCAGAACCCCATTGTGCTCTGAAGACTCTTTGGCAGCCTGTGTGAAATGAGTTGAATGACAATCCCGTACATTAACTTTACCACCAAACATAAAGATTACCAGGTAGTACGAAAGAAATGTTGCTTTAATCTCCTGCGGCAGTACTGAGGTGGTGGGATTCATCAGCCACTGGCAGAAGGAGTAATGGTCTGGGAGGGGACCAGATCTCAACAGCATCCCAGGATGCATCTGAGACTGCATTTGGCCCATTAACTTCCAAATTCTGGCTGCATTACACAGTAAAGCTGACTGATGGAATATGTAGAGCTGAAACACAGCTAAAATAATTGATTACCTATAAATTCCACCGAACTCCCCAAGAAGTGGAACAAGCATGTACAGACTACTTAAACCTTGTAAATTCATTTAGTGTCAGATAAAGTGTACCTACTTCCACCGGTGTAAATCTGGAGTAATTCCACTGAAGTATAGGAAATGTAAGGTCAGTGGAGTTGACTAGCATTAAACTAGCATCGTTGAGAATAATTTCTTAGCTATAAAGAATGAAAGATAAACGTCCTTTGAATTCCTGACCCTACTATGAAAATGAAATACGAGATGTGGAAAGTCTTTGAAACTGATGGAAATGTCTCCATCTCAGATCTCTCCGCATTAATCAAAACAAGGCACTGTAATCAGCTCCGATTCTAGGTCTGTCTGTAAGGAACAAAGTGAACTTAGAAAATTAAATCATTTAACACATTATTTCCTTCCTCATTTCAGCGCCGATTGAGTTTATTGCACAATCTCTCCCTTGCCCCCCCCCACCTCCTGCAGCTGGGTTATTCCACGGCCTGGGAAGGCTGTGGGTGCTGTTGCAGGGCAGGAAGGTACCCAGAATTCCTGTTTACTGGAGGAATCACTGCTTTGGGAGATTCCCCTTCAGACTCAGAGGGTTCTTCACTGACTTCCTGATGTCTGATTTCCTATTTCCTTTACTGCCTGCTGAGTAGGACACTTGGGACAGACCTAAATAGGGAATATTTGCTTTTGCTGTTCAACCATACCAGCAAAATACATGTTTTGTAGCCATAGCTTAAACATTAAGCATATTCTGGAGGATATTCTTTCAGACTTCCTTGGGTGAAACATGCTCTGCTGGCAAAAGTGCAATTTTGCTAGGATGAATTCTTCTGTGCTGGGAGCTTTTGCCATCACTGCTGTGTTGATCAAGCATCATTTCTCCTTCCACCTCTAAGCCAACCCAAGTTTGTACTGTAGGATTAGAGGTTGTGACCAACCTGAGGCCATTCGCAGTACATGAACACAAGGCTGACTCCAAAATCTAGTGGTCTTCCTCACAGTAGAAAATGGCAGAATTGACATACTTTAAGTTTACTTTATGTTTGGAGAAAAGCTGAAAACCTTTTTTGAAGAGTACACTTTAGAATCACTATTATCAGACTTAAAATAATGTCTATACTGAATTGATAAACTTATTTCATAGATTTAGGGTTTTTTAGATTTTAGGTTTACCTCATATATCTACAGTCTCTATCTAGGAAGATTTTTATGAATAGCAATCACGCAGGTAGCATTCTGAGAACGTTTTGGTTATTTTGCATAAGAAATACAGTAATTACATAGCCAGTGGCCTGGGCAAAGGAAAAACATTTCCAAGGCAGGATAGCTTAACTTTGACATTGGACTTGATGATCTTGAAGGTCTTTTCCCAATCTTGATAATTCTGTTCTAACTACCCTAATATTGCAAGGATGGTTCTGAACAGTATGATAGTTTGTAAGCTCAGCATCCTTTTCTGGATGTTCTTCCCACCACCCTGTGGGTGTTGTAGAATTAATGGCCATTTCAGTCACTCTTTAGACTTGGAAAAGATCAAATTTTAATTTGGGATTGCTTTCTTAGGTGGTAGATATTTCTCAGAGAGTGACCACTGAGATCCTACAGGTACATTCCACACTATTGCTTTTCTGTGACTCGTTTAAAGTGTTTATCAGGCTTTGCCCACTAATTGATTAATTTTCCCTCATTCAGTCCACTTTTTAACACTCCAGTGTTGAGAATTCACCAAAACACTGAGCCTGAATTTCTGTCCAGGCAAAGATTACTTTTCTTAGGAAGAGTTGGATGGTCAGGCTTGAGGATCTTAAAAGTCCTTTTCGAACCTAAATGATTCTGTGAATCTAAAAGCACTCGGTGTAGTTTTCTAATTCTGTTTCAAATAGATTTCCTGTTAACTACGCCTACAGGAAATAAATGCAAATCTGTTCCGCATCGGTTTCTTCACTAAAGTATTTTGCATTCCATGGTTAATAATAAGTGATGATTTTCAATTGACAACTTACTTCCTCCCCGGTGTCGTTTGGGGAAAGTGTCAAGGAGAAAACCGTCAGGGAGAGAAATAATAATAATAATAAATGGTTGCTGGCCTGGCTGGGTTTCCTGCAAAGGCTGCCTTTGCACAGATGGCTTCCTGCGATATCTCTTGCTGGGCACCACAGCTTGCTGGGTACCGGCTCTCATCTATCAGCGGTGAGGGTTTGATGGCTGTAAAACATCTGCAGGCTCTCACACTGCGATTGGGTCATTTGGGCTTCTTGGACCTCAGTCGGAAAAGGGATGAAGTATTTCCCTTGCGTTTTTCTCACAGCAAAGAAGGGTTAATGGTTTAAATCTCACGGTTTTCTGTATTTATACAGGACGGATACAAAACAGTAAACAGGGGTGTGGAGCAATTGAGTGCTTTGTTCCAGGGACCATGAGCAGAGGTGGGCAGTGAGCTATGTGACTTGGGGAGATGCAGTAGCCGATAGCTTGTATTTCTTATTTCCACCGTGCTTCTCCTGGTAACCCCCTGCCTTCACCATTTCATGGAAGTGGGACATATTGGTGTTGTCACAAGTCTTTGTATCTTTAGTCCTAGAGTTCCTTCCCTCCTCGTGTTCCTGTTGTTTTCCAAGCATAATGAAATGCATGGGACTGCTTCTTGTTTGCTGCTGTAACACAGGCACGAGGCAGTTCCTTCATCACTTAGTAGTGATAATCCTCTTGTTGCAACACCATGATCCATTCTGTGCTAAGGCTGGGGTTGACTGGAAGCAGGAGACATGTTTATCACCAAATATGAACATCACTAAAATTATAACAAGGGCAAGTTTGGGCCCCACAGCAGTGCAAAATGATTGCAAAACCATTTTCCCATGCCATGCAATCCCCACTGTGCTTCTGAGATCTAGATATCTCACTTTCCAACTGTTCCCAAGCATGTGCAGAAGGAAACACATTGGTAGGGTTTGGACTGGGCAACCTTCAAAGGTCCCTTCCAACACAAATTATGCTATGAGTGTACACCCCATGAGAACGTGGCAGCATAGAAGGATGTAGAGGGCCCATAGTAATCACAAAGAGGAATAATTTCAGCAGGGAAGACCACTCCCAGGTGAGAACAGAGATAGATAAGAACTGAATGTAGAGATACAGCTCAAGAGCTCTTCACTTACAGTGCACACGTGAGGCAAGACCAAGTCTACAGCTCCCTTCAGTGCCTTTTAGCATGAAGGAAGAAAATCCCCACCCCAACCTGCAAGATAAAGCTGCTAATGGGTTCTATAATTGATGTCAAGGGGATGGACTCAGTCACAAAAAAAATTCTGGATTCTTAGAGGTCTCAAAAGTGAATCTGTATCTTGCAAGTCTTTTGTTTTTAAAGGAACCCTTGGCTTGTGTATTTACAGCAGTATTGGAGAAGAGGAAGAGTGTCTGACAATTCCCTACTGAAAACAACAACAGCAGTTTATCTCGAGGTGTTTTTGCTAGCGTATGTGTCGCAGGAACACTATTCACCAAGTCTATTTCAGCTTTGACAACCTTTCTGGGTTATTGAATTACTTCCTAGCCAGCACGAGAAAAATTTACTCTATCTCCATAGAGTCCTTACTTGTACTTACAATCTTAGTAGTAGCTGTTGTCCTGCCTCTCCACTAAGTAATAAAACCTCTTCATCCATGTATACACATTGTGCAAGCACAAGCATACTATGATGCTTCTGCTATGGTTTAGAGAGAAATCTTGGTTCAGAAAGACTTCCCAAATGATTATGTGGCAGTCCTTTGCATAACAGCTCTGCAGGATTCAATTCTTCTTTGTGAAGGCTGATTTCAGTGTCTGAGTTTAAAGCAAGCTCAATTATGTTCTAGTTACACCTTTGGTAACTCAGATATAGAATTTGTCCTGATATTCCTTCTGCAAATGCATCATCCTTCATTAACATTAGGACAAGTGTGGTCTCGTGCAATGAAAATATTTGAAAGCTTGAAAATGACCATGAAATCAAGTTGGATTTTTGTGTGGGGAATAAATACCCTCGGTCCCACTGGGTGCAGTGCCAGCAAAGTCCATTTCATTCTTTATGAAACCTGATTTTTTTCTCCTTTCTAAAGCTTTTATTTTACTTCAGTTTGAATGACTGTATGATTGACAGATTGAGACATAGACACAGTCAGAGGGATGCTACTAGGACAACCTCTTCAGAGTTGCCTTGGCCAACATTTATCTGAAGCCTACAACCTCTTGCCTGTACTGCCTTGGAGATGAGGCAGCTCACATCTAACCCACCTTACCAGAAACTTGGGGGAGCTTTAATTTCTGGCAGAAATCACTAAGCTTGTATCCACACATTTATAATAAAACTTTCACTCTCTTTTTGTAACAAGCGGCCCATTTTCCTTTAATCCTACAGCAAATGCTCCTGCCTTTAATATCCACACTGGACTCTTTTATCACCACAATATTTATTGCTAACTGACCCATGGAACCTATTCGGTGTATAACCCTCTTTTTTTTTTTTCTTTTTTTTCCTTTTTGACCACAATCCATTTCTCCTGTGTGCATGTGTTGCTCTCACTCCCTGTATCTCATCCCATCCCATTAGCTCTCTGTGCTGAATAGCCTGTTCCAGGACATCAAACTTTAATTTAAACAGAAGATGATCAATAAGCTTAGCAAATTGCCTATGGCAACATCAGCAGTTTGAATCAAAAGGGTTTATAGGTAATTTAAAGGGCATCCTCATTCACCCCCACGACGTGGTATATACCTATTGCTTGCTTTGCCAATTACAGCTCAGGTGGCTGAACAAGGGGAATAAGAGCTTTTTTTCTCCACACACAAGCTGGGAAATGGTACACAGCATCTATTCTCGATGGTTTTGATAGTGCCTTTTGAAACTGCAAGAGGCAGGGCGTATCAGGGTGGGGAGGGGGAGGGAAATAAAAATCTAACCCACAAGACTTATTAAAAAACCCCAACGTATCAGAGCTTAGAATCAATATCATCACTAAAAGAGACAGATATGTAAAAGGAAAATAAATGAACTTCTCAGTCCAATCCTCTTCTGATGGTGCTGTGGCTTGTGAACACCATACTTTCATGTAAGGGAGGGGAGACTGTATTTTAATCTGCTTCTAGAATCTCACCAGTCTGATTTTCTGACATCCTTGATAAATCCACAATGTTTCTATCAGAGAGTTTACATAACAAAAACTATATCTGTCACCACAGTTTTGAAGATGCTTTGCTTGTACTACATTGCATGCCCCTTGGTGATAATTTACAGTTGTATATGTGTTTGTATTGAATGTTCCTGGAGGACACAGAGAGCTGGTCTGAATACATTTGTGAAGAAAACCAAACAATGAGTTGGACCAACAGCTCAATAAAGCCAACGGCTGCCCAACACATGGTTGATGGTTCTCAGCTTCCCTCCATCTTTTCTCTTCTGTACCAGAGCAGATGAATACCAAACACCTATCACTGACCTGAGTTACCCAGCTATCTCTGTTGGAAGAAGAAACCTGTTGATGCATGTGGAAAAGAGGAGAAAACCTTCGATAGAGGAGGTGACTGCCAGCCAGCCCATGGGAGAAGGCAATAGCCTCTTGAGATGTTATTTGCAGGATTCATAAATTCTTGTCTTACGGAGGTGGCTTCTTCAGGTAGGGAGTAGCAGCAGCAAATGTTGCTGCCCTATGTTTCAGACTCAGAAATGTTATGTCCTGTTAGTTAGGAGCATGGGGGACAGTAAGGCCCTTGCAAGTGGGGATATACGGTTCTAAAGGCACTTAGCTCCTAGCTGGCTCTAGGTCAGAAATTACACAATGGATGTTGAAATGTTGGCTTGTTGAAAAGTTGTCATTCGAGTAATGGATGCTTTATTTCCTGTTTTTGCTGAAAGCTAAAATGACATAATTAGCAAGTGAGAAAGCAACCTTGGAAGCCAAACAAAAAAAGCACATTTTGGGTGCCCGAGACAATTAAAATTGTTTATGTAGCCCATGAGCATTATTTTTCTCCAAATCATTATAACCGAGAGAATTTGTCATGACCCAGCCAGGACTGCTTCTCACAGACCTGACCCTGTGTGGTGCTGTGCTGTCAGCTCCCAAGGATGAACCAAAGGCACGCTGCAATGTCCAGGATGCCTGTAGGGATGGAAGAGGGAAGGCTTGTAGCTGGAAGGGAAAGGCTCAACTCCTATTTCTTTCAGTTCTGAGTCCATCCTGAGCATACGAGAACTTCAGTTCGCCTTCACAATTGAAATGTATGTTGATTTTAAAGTACAAAACTCTTTTTCTCCATCCTGTCTTATGCTGCAGAAGTTGGGATCCTCTCCTTTTTATTCTCCAAACTCAAAGTTTAAGAAAGTCACATGCTTCTTTTTGATACTCGAATTCATACTGATTGATTCTCATGTGGATGCTCAGAGTTTGACTTTTGATCATGTAAGATCTGGTTTCTCTTCTTGCTATATAAGAAAACAAATTTTTAAGAAAAACAGTAAGTGGACACATATTACTGCTATTTTGGATGATGCTCGCCCACTCCTCTCCTCACAAACTATCAGGCTTTCCATTTGTCTCTGAATCCCCAGCTTTCATTCCTGGACATATAGTCATTTTATGTGTGATATTTTAATGTATTTTTATGAATTGGCCTGCCTTCACATTTTGCTTGTTTCTGAAGCAAAGTTAAAACTGATTGTGAAAATTACCACCACCCTTTGGTAACAGACATACACGTCCTGAAATAAGCAAAAAAAAACCCGGGCCCATGTAGAGGAGAAACAATTTTTCTACCGTGTAGCCCATCACCAAGCAATAAACATCAAGCGCATACACACACAAAATGAATGTTGCCTGAGTCTGGACTTGCCCAAAGTTGTATTTTTCTGTAAATCTGTTTTGCGTGCTTCCTATTTCTGGCCCTGTTCAGTGTGTGTGTGTGTTTATGTTATCGAGCATAGCCTGGTTTGTTTTGAGACTTTCAGAAAGAAAAATGAATTGGGTGTGACTTGCCCTGGGAATGTTCTCAAAACAAAACGTTGGGTGGGTGTTCACACTGTTTTGACTTGCTCTTGGTACAGAGTTGTCTAGAGCACAAATGGGGTGAGGGGACTCGCAGTTCAGAGCTGCTGGAAGCAGAAATCCAGGCTCGTGCTGCAATCCCCACTGAACTGAGGTGATAAAAAAGCACCTTGTTACTTGCAGTGCCAGTGAAATACTGGGAGAATTTCATTTAGGAGGAGTTCTTGCACTTAAATACAGGTTTTGGCATCTATTTTGTGCTAGCAGCTTGTGTATTAGTACTCATAGATTAATAATAATGGAATGGCTTGGGTATGAAAAAACCTTAAAGGTCACCTAGGCCAACCTCCCCTCCCTTCAGTGAGCAAGGACATGTCCAACTACATCAGGTTTCTCAGAGTCCTGTCCAACCTGGCCATGAATGTTTCCAGAGATGGGCATCTACTAATTTCCTGGGCAACCTGCTCCAGTGTTTCATCCTCCCTCATTGTAAAGCCTGGGCTCTTCTTCAGATCTGTGTTAGCAAACTGGGACCCATTTTCTCCTCTGGAATAACCAGACCTGAGGTGCTAGCTGACAAACCACTGATTTGGACTATGCTTTATCCAATCTCCTTCCCAAAGAAGACATCACCTTGTCATGTTCCTCCAGTTCCCTTACTTAGAAACATGTTCCTAGGTCCTGAAAATAGTAAGTCTTTACTTTTTTTGCTGCTCTGTATAGGAAAGAAAAGCAACATAAAGTATAAATACTGCTGTTAGCCAAAGTCTTACCTACCAAAAAAGGTTTTGATCAGGAAAATAACAGGTACTTGTTTAGTAAAAGATCAATAATGAAACACAATGTGCATGTTCTAACCTGATCAAACAAGACACCTTTTTTTTTCTATGAAATGTATTATGTCTAGCAGTTTTCTTTAATAAACGTATCTCACTGATATAGTCTATGATGGGGTAGAGAAAGAAGCAGCCTGGTAAGACCACGATAGCCTACAAAACACTTTGAATGAAACAATCACTTGTCTAAAAGCTAATGATTTGGTCAAATCATTGCTATTGTGAGGTTGTGGGTTTCATACTACTGTCACTGTGGCATTAATACACTGAGAAATTCAGATAGTTCATCAGCATCCATAAAGGAATGGGAGGAAATTAGGACAAAAGCCTGTTGTTTATTCAAGGTTGTGTCTTATTTATCCTCTGGCTTTTAAAAGCCTCTTGTTTTGTGTGCCTTCTGGGCACACAGGCTGCCATTTAAAAATATCACCACTAAAACAAACAACCAAACTGACAAAAGTCATCTCAGGGAGAGCAACTGAGATGTAAAAGCAGCTCAGTACTTGCAATATCCCTTGAGGTATAAGCTTTCCGTTGAGGTTTGAAGGATGATGACCCCTAGATCAGATCAGATGGGGAAACTATGACTCCCTGGTGAATATGATCTTACATTGGCTCTTCAGGCTTTGTGTCTGTGGACTGGTGGCAGTCAGGGCTCCTGGAACAGAGGTTAGGAGGCTGAACAGGGGTTGCAGGGCTGAGGGATGGGCTCACATCCCCTTGTGTACTAGAATCATAGAATCGTAGAATTGTTAAGGTTGGAAAAGACCCCTAAGATCATCCAGTCCAACCATTAACCTACCGCCACCAAGTCTACCCTTAGACCATGTCCTCAAGCACCACATCTACCCGTCTTTTAAACACCTCCAGGAATGAGGACTCAACCACCTCCCTGGGTAGACTGTTCCAATGCTTGATGACTCTTTCAGTGAAGAAGTTCTTCCTAATATCTAACCTAAATTTTCCCTGGCGCAGCTTGAGGCCATTTCCTCTAGTTCTGTCACCTGTTACTGGGGAGAAGAGACCAAGCCCCGCCTCACTGCAACCTCCTTTCAGGTAGTTGTAGAGAGCAATAAGGTCTCCCCTCAGTCTCCTCTTTTCCAAACTAAACAACCCCAGCTCCCTCAGCCGCTCCTCGTAGAAACCATCGTACTACCACCATCCTAGTATGTGGCATAATGAAGCCATAAGCACTTCCATGTATAATAGGTGGAAAAAAAAAACCCAGACAGGAAAAATAGAGATAGAAGGAGAAATATTTCTATTTCTGTGGACAGATGATAAACTTAAAATGTTGTCCTACTTCTCCCCAACACTATCTGGTTTTCCAGCCTCTTCTCTGACAGCTCAAGCCTCACATGTTTTTTGTTTTTGAACCTTTTCGATCCCCATAGTTAAATTCTCCAAACAGCAAAGCATCAAACATTCTGAAATGGCCGATTGACAGATTTTTTTTTGTTCTCTGTTTTATTATTTCCTTTTCTGATCTGTCAGGGATTGTCAGAAAGTCTGTGCTGAGGATAGACTCAGTTGGGTAGAAACCTCTATTAAAATTCTCCTCCAAGAGACTCTCCTGCATTCGTTTTCACAAATTTCCCACCTTCTCCTTCAACACACCTGCTCATGCTGGGACCTAGAAGTCCTTACCTGTGTTCCATCGAGATGGGAAACCCTTTCTGACCTGCTTTCCCTTGACCCCATCCTGTGCTCTCTGTCCATTTCTCCAGAACCAGCTCTGAGGACCAGAAAACTTGTGATGGCAGCAGTAGAGTCTGCAGGAAGTGGTGAGAATCTGGGGACTCTTGTGAGCAGCATTTTTCAGGTCTGAGAAGTTCAAGCTGTATTCCAGTCCTAGGAACCTACTCTAGCAGGACACCAGACAATTTGAAGCCCACTTAACAATGCTAATCATGGTAGAGAAAAATAGTAAAAGCATCTAAGAATCTCTTCTTTGGAAACCTCAGATGTCACTTCCAGCAGATGTTGAGGCCCTGGCTGAGTGTGAAATTGTTACCTGTTGTCTCTTCTCAAGCGTTGCACTTGTGTTGCATTTTGTTGCAGTGGGGTCTCTTTGTTGCTTTGTCTACCACAATTAAAATCCTGACATTTTCTCACACAACTGGCCCTGAGAGTTGATCTTTTTTTCAATCTTCTCTAAAAGTCTATCTATTGCAGATGGCTGTGAAGTTGAGGCTTCACCGTGGTGTTATGAAGACCTCCCTTTGTGACCAACCTCAGTGCCACTCTGAGACTGTAATGAGTGATGAGTGACTGTCCTTCTTCAGCTGTGACAGGATGGGAACACATCCCACAGCACCCATCAAAGTGGACATACGCAGATGCAGCAGCTTTCCTGGATTCCTAATATCTCTGATCATTACTGCTGGGCTAGTGTAAATTGTTAAAAGAAATAAAAAAGAGATCTGATCTGCAGATCAGATGAGATCATGGTGAGGAACTTGGGCAGATCAGCGGGAGACTTCATCTCTGCACATCCCTACAACTCCCCCAGACACACAGCTAGCAGGAGCAGAGCAAACCACTGGTTCTGTCACATTTCACTTAAGAGGTCAGCTGAGTTTCCCAGTTGGTATTACTAACCAAATTAAGTGTTTCTGTTTCCTTTTATAAAACGTGCTGCAAGCAGGCTGGCTCTCACTACGTCACCCAAATGTGAGTACTTGCTACAGTGTGTGTACTTTGTGATGCGTGGGTGTGTTTTTGGATGGATGGATGGATGCATAGGTCCTGTTAAGTCTGTCTACATAACATTGATGTACCTCACAATGGAGAGTGGATGAAATTAAGCTATCTCACCACACGGAGACTGTTATTATGTCAACTAGTTTTGCCAGATAGTTTTATAAAAGAAGCAACTTTACACCCACCGCTGCTCCTGTGCTGTATTCACACATCATGACATACTTACCTTTCAGAAAGAACTTCTAAGGCAGGTAACCTGAACGGGACTAAAGCATAGGAACTGCATCACCCTGGGATCTGGTGATCTTGCTATGTGAAGGTAGTTCTTTCCCTTGATTAACACTGCTCAATAAGAGTGGCCTTCCCAGTGCAAACTGGTGGAGCATTCAGGGAAGGGATATCACCAGCTTGCAAAATAGCCCCTTTGGGTGGAACAGCCTTGTGCCACGTTCTTGCACATGCCAAGTTGTTTTTGTCTGTTCTGCTGAGGAAATACCTCAATGTTTGGAGAAGCCAAGCAGGGAGGCAAGGAGGAACCAGGGCTCTTTTAAAATACTTTGGCCACAAACAAAAGTCCTAAATATTTTTTGGTTGTTTTTTTTTTTTCCCCTTGCACTCTGTCCGCTCTGCGCAGAGGGACCAGCAGCCAATTGCATTATAGCGCTGCTGATTATATATGATTCCCTTCCTGTGAGGACAGGCCCTGATGTGTTGTTTTTTGATAATGCTGGCTCCTTTGGAGCAATAATGCTGGTACAGTTTCCTGCCTAATCGGAGAGCAATTACTGTACCTCAAAAGGGAAAACATTTAGAACTCAGTTTTAGCTCAGAAGTGACAACAGGAACACTTTCGTGTTAAGTCCTGGTTAGACTTGAGCACATTCAAGCATCTCCCATGTCAAAATGTGACAAAAAATCAAAGAGATAGAAGAGGCTGAAGGTTGTTCTTATCTATTCCTGTATGATGAGGGTGCTCTGCTACTTCCATGGCTTGGGAGCTGGGATTTTGTTGGTGTCCATCAGTTGTAAAAGATCATAGCATCTTTTTCCCTCTAAGTTCTTAATCTGAATTTGTTCTTGGTTAGGAGTGTTTGCTACAGCAACAACAGTGTTTGCTACTGCTTCTTTCTGCTGTGTTAACTGAGCTAGTGGCCTTGGTCAGCTCTTGACTGACGGCAGGTGACCACGTCCAGAAGCAGAAGGTTGTAAGTATACCAGAGGTTTGCAGAGGTGCCTTTGCTCTGATGATAAACCCAAGGCTATTTTCAAGTTAAGTTGCCAAACTTCTGTGGGAGTAGCAGGGTTGAAAGGTGATTCCAGCAGAAAGCGTAGCCACAACAGGTAGTGTTATCCAGTGGTTTTGAAAGTGGACTGGCAAGCAGAATATCGGGAGCGTGGGGGGATGGGGAGGGAGTGTGTGGAAATAGTCTCTGCTTGAAGTCCTGGCATATTTCTGGTGATTCGGTGCTTTCTTTAGGACTCACGCACTCAGGCATTTCCACCTAAGGCTGAGGCATGTGCTTTTGACCTCCTCACTGGAGAACTCTCTGTCTACAAAGGGTGTGTGTCTGTGGAGAGAGAAGTGCTATCTTACTGAAGTCAAGCAGGGAAAGGAAATGACTCAATCATCAAAAGGCCCTTCTTCCTCGGGGAACTGTCCTTAATCAGTATTATCCCGTTACAATAATACTATTTCAGAAGGACTGTGAGCCAGAGCACGGCGTAGCCATGTAAACTGCTTCCTGTATTTGCCAAACAAAACAGCATTCAGCAATTAATAGAATTTAGCTATTAGTCCTGCTATGATATAACAACAAACGTAGCTGTTCCCCCTGCAGCCCGTGCCGGTGCAACCCTTCTCCCAGTAAGGGCCCTTTCCTTTTGGAGCCGCATTACCTGGTGCTCCAGGAAAGACTAAACAAGAATAAACAAGATTGCTTGCATTTTCCTTGGCTTGATGTGTCATAGCTATGAAAACTGTCCTCATTACCCTTGAAAGAGCTATTGCAAGGCTTCCTCTTGGGATACCCAGATTAGTCATTGTTTTAGAATTAAGCTGGGACACTTTGTGCTGCTTGCCAGCAATCCTGTACAATCTCTACCTTTTGGTCTTTGATAATAGGCGGCTCCAGAAGTTGGCAGTGGAAGCCACAGACTAAAGCTGTGGGTCCTTCAGAGCTTGGGGACTGGAAGCATTACAGAGACTCAGCTCACCACTCTGATTAGACACAGCCACAGATGGGCAGCATCTCAGCGACAAACGGCCTGTTTGTTGTTCTTCGATTTGATAGGAGAGGAGATCATAACACAACAAGAAAATGTCACTTGTGACTTGCTCTCTCCTCACCGTTGTCCTTTCAGTGCCGTCCATCAGTCATCTCTGTGGCTGAGGGGGTTTCGGGATATCTTTTGTGAGTGTCTGGCAATAAAATCATATCAGGGACAAAATGAAAATCCCTGTGGCTGAGATCAAGACTCTTGCTGCTGCAATTTTAATTGGAATAGCATCTCAGGTCTGATGTAGGAACCGAGACTCTGTGGTAGTAGAATGGTTTAATGTTAAACCAGGCTCTAATTTGGCTTTATAACAGGAAGGATTTCTAACTGTGTCAGAATGGATGCAACATGTGAATGCAGCAAATGAGGCTGGGTAAATGCCTGATAATAACGTGGATAGCTAGATCAGAATAATAAGCATCTCGTGATGAAGCAATCTCGTGAAGCAATTTGGTGAAGGAAGTAATAAGCGTCTTTCACTGGGTGAAAAGTGTTCTTGCATAGTTAATTTTGACATGGAAGTTTTCACATATGTAAAGGAATCTCACATGAAAAACTACCTAGTGAAACTTCAAAATTTTGGGGTTTTGCATGTTAAAAAAAAAAAAAAAAGAATTCAGTCAGAGAGTGTTTCTTTAAAAAATAATTCAGGATGCCCAGTACCCAGGATGACCTCACCAGTGTGGGATTTTCTCATGAGAATAAATTAGCTGATAACCAAACAGGCTGAGTATGGGCATTTTAATATGCTTTGTAAGCATTTGCTTTGAAGTCTTTCTGTGAAGGCTGCATGGGTTTACAGAAGACTGACTACCAGGACAGAGCTTCCATGGCAGGGTTTTAGAACTGAAATACTGACTGGATCTTTGGGTTTGGATGTGGTTCTAGGTTGTTGTTTTTTCATGGAATTAGATGTTGCACTAGGATTACAATAGGAATAGAACAGAGGAGGAGAACAATGGTCATCACTTTTCATGGAAATATGGACTACAGACTTCAGCTTCAGCCTCAGTTGTTTCTGGTTACTGTCTTGATCGGAATGATAAAAATGCAAAGCTGGTACAGCAGATCTTCTCATTGCAAGAGATGAAACTAATGTCTTCATTTTATGGCTGATGTGATTTCACTGAAGTCGGTAGATTAAGTCTAACCATATGGTTGGACTTTTTTATACCTTTGGACTTTTTTATACATGATAAAGTTGAATGATGATGATATCATGATGTCCAGTTCTGGGCTCCCCAGTACAAAACAGACAGGGATCTCCTGGAGAGAGTCCAGCGGAGGCCACAAAGATAATTAAGGGCCTGGAGCATCTCTCCTATGAGGAAAGGCTGAGTGAGCTGGGGCTGTTCAGCCTTGAGAAGACTGAGAAGGGATTTCATCAATGTTTATAAATATCTGAAGTGTGTGAGACAAAGAGAGATGTCCAACCTCTTCTCAGTGGCCTGTGGAGACAGGACAAGGGGCAATGGTCACAAGTTGGGCCACCCGAGGGTCTGCACAGATGTGAGAAAGAACTTCTTCATATGAGGGTGACGGAGCACAGGAACAGGCTGCCCAGGGGGGTTGTGGAGTCTCCTTCTCTGGAGATATTCAAGACCCATCTGGATGCCTACCTGTGTGACCTGCTCTAGTGAACCTGTTTTGACAGGAAGGTTGGACTTGATGATCTCTTGAGGTCCCTTCCAACCCCTACAATTCTGTGATAATCTGTGATTCTGTGATGTCATGTTTTAACTCCAAAATGCCTCAAAACTTTGCACTGTGTAATAATCCAAACAAGTGTGGTCATAGCAAAGCTATATGGCTGAATTTCAGCTACAAAGTTCACAAAGGGAGAATGATAGTACCAAGGTAACCCCTGTGAGACACAGCTAATAACAAGAAGCAACAGAAATAAATCATTTTCTTAGTACACTGACTACCAGCAAGGGTACAGAGCTTCTGCTGATCTACCATGCTTTAACCAAATGTCTGGGTATATGTTGGCAAAAGTGGATGTTAAATTCTTCTCTGCGTTGAATAAGGTCTTATCTCTACACTGCTTGGGAAAACAGCAATGACTGAGGGATGGGCATTTGGGACTCTGTTCAAACACTGCTGAAATCAAAGGGTTCTTTCCACCCTTTTTGGATTAGAAAATAAACTGATGGGGTGAGGGAGGATCATCTTTGAAGGACTCTACAGATGTTAATTCATCTCTTGTCTGTGCCAGAGGTTCCCAGGGTGATCTTGGGAAGATTGCCACATCTGCCTCTGGAAGTCTTCCACTTGTATCATCAAACGATGCTGCTTCCTTTCTCTCACCTTTTGCCTGGCTTGTCCTTGGAAACTATTTGTGTAGGATCCACCTCAGACTCATGTTTCTACAACATCCATCACACTGAGACCCCAGCTGAAGTAAAATTACATGCAAAGACACTGGAGAGAACACAGTAAGTTATATGGTGGGATGAACATTAATTATGAAATGTTTTTTAAATGAGAATTTCAGCTAGCAAAACATTATAATATTTTGTACCGCAGTTTCACTCTTCATTTTATAGCCTTGAGTCAGATTGGCCTCCCTTTCTGTGCTGGAGGACACAAAACCCGAGAGACCTATCTGAAAAAAATACCTGCAATTAATTCTTTCTTAACACTTTGCCAAGTTAGAGATGTTCACTAGAGTTAGAAAATGTGAACTTTTGGCTTAGTTGTTATCACACAAATGCTTTTTTTTGTAATTCTTTATAGACATTTATCAACGCCTTATGTTGCAATCTTGAAGGTGAAGAAGATGGCTGGGTTTTCATATTTTGGTGTTACCTCGAAACAGCACATCTTCCAATTTCTAAAGAAACAAGACTAGCAAATGCTCCTGAATCCACTGCTATAAAGAGGGCTGACACTTCTAAAACAACATCAAAAACAAAAAGTCATAGCTGCAACTCAAAGGAAAAACAGAGTCAAGGTTTGGTCAGAGAGAAAATTCATTATACACTCAAGGAAACAACAAAGTAACAGGAGCACCAAGCATACCAGCAAGGCTTTCCAGAATTAATTTTGGTATGTATATAAAATTGTGCAAAGAAAACATCACAGAAAATCCTAGATATATTGCATTCTTTGACCATACTCCCATCATGTAGTTGAAAGCCATTGAAAAAATTGGTATACCTAATATTGTAAATTCACATCAGCTCTCCCCAGTCTGGATTGTAGCCAGCATCTCTTGGAACTAGCTCAGACTTTTCAGCAGGTGAAAGGGGAAGGTGGTGGTTGATTTTTTAGCCTAATTATACTCAGACATCCCACATACTGGCCATGTCTAAAAGTCGACACAACCACAGTAAAGCTCCATTGAGCAACCTCACACCAATACTGGAGTGGTGGTAAGCAGCACAAGCCACACCACAAAAGAAGCCCTTCTGGTTTGGAATAAGAAGGTGGCAGGTTATGACTTCTTTCCACTGAGGTGCCCAAAGGATGACTGTCTGGCACCTTCCTCCATCCTGCACGTTTGATAGGAAGAAGCTCTCTCTCCATCTCGTTGGTAACTTTGTATTTGGTGTCTCCAGGGCTTGATTCAGTAGCTACACATTATACAAAGAATGAAAATTCTTAGCCTCCTTCCAACAGCTTTCTGTGAGATGAGTCAGTCATTAACAACAGCAGTACCATCAAGTCTGGGAGATTGTTTCCGACAACAGGCACATTTTAAATGAACAGTGAAAATTTGGAGGGAGTTATTTAAAGAGATTCTGCTTCTTCATTAGAATATCAGTAATAAAATTCTATTTTCTGTGTCTCTCACCATTCTCTTCCACTTAGTTTCATCAGCCTAATTGGGATAGGACCTCATTTTCTCTTCTAAATTTGCTAGCCATGTATCCCACAGATACATTTTCATTCATAATAAATCATGAGCAATAGAGATCCAAATGAACTTAATGTCTGTAATCACCCAGGGCAGATTTGCAAGCGGAACCTTTGTTTATTATGGCAACTGATCAGGAAAATCTTCTTTCAAGATAATAACATTAACTCAGAAGGAGCAAGGGTACAATAAATTAAAGCCTTCGGCAATACAAAGAGAAAAAAAATGTTGGCATGCTTGGATAAAAGATACAGGGCTAGGTGGGTAACTATTACACCTAACATGATACAAAGTCAGTCTTTCCTGGGAGGAAAATGATGTTTGGCAAGATAACAACAGAGTAAAAAGCTAACATTTTTCTGGCTTTAATGGCAAGGAATACAAAGGGTCAGATCCATCATGCCTTTGTTAAACCAAGTCCACAGAGACTTTGCTTGACACAACCAGATCTATCAAAAGAGAAACACAGTTAGCAGCCAGTAGGTACAGATTCTTGTCAGGTTCCCCAAAATTACTTTGAAAATATCTTTTCTTCAGTGCTAGACTTGTCCCTGGCTATTAAACATCTGCTCAATTGTAGAAATACTTGGAAGATTACTTGGCAATAAAACTCAGAATAAAATAAAAGGTTTTCTAGTGTGGGCTGATAATGTGTATACACATCTAGTAAAACAGATCTCCTTCTGATGTTCTTGTACCACAGCGGGAAAGAGACCCAGGCAAAATTTGTGTGTGTTGAAGTTACATGTTCAATGTTAATTTAGGAAAACTCCCCTCGAGACTATGTTAATAAAATGGTCTCTGGCCTAAAACATTTGCAGATAAAAGCCCAGTCCTACAAAGATTCTCATAACGTGCAAATATTCTGGAAGAACTCAATAGAGCTGCTTAAAATCTCTTGGTTAATTATACATCACAGTGGCTCTGGATCAGAGGCATACATGGGAGTGATACCAATGAGCAGAACAGGAACTTTCTCTAACCAAAACTAGCATTGAGAAGAACTACCAGGATGGAATGTCAAAGGAAGGGAATATAGAGAGAGAATTGAAATAAAACCACCTACCCAATAGAAGTGCAGTGGTATCTGCACAGGGGGAGAAATATTCAGAAAGAAGGGTTGCAAGCCTGTGAGTCACCTTCCTAGCAGAAGAAAAATGCTACGGTAAGAGAAGAGCTTATGGTAATGGTCTGGATTAGGGCAGGGGACTGAGAGCCACGTTGATGGGAATACAGGATGGCCAGCCAGAGTGCCTCCCATCGATGGCTGCGGGTACCTGTGAAGGTCAGCTCCCAGAAGGCAGTTGGTTGCTGTTCCCACCAGATCCTAGCTCTGGGAAGCTGAGAAGAAATCAGCTCTATGTATGCTAGTCCCTTGAGGTCCTTCCTTTTAGGGTAAAAGCTTTTGAAGTGAGATGGTGGGAGGATTAAAAGATATTTCTGTCACATCCCTGACTGATGAAGGAAACTACTAATAGGCAACTTGGTCTCCTGAAAAGGTTGTGACAGCAATCACCTGTGGCACTACTGGCTTGAACCCACCATAACCACCTGAAGCCAACCTTTCCCAAAATTCTGTGTGCATAGGGCTGTAGGTCGGAGTAGAATCATCCTGAGTGGACACCCTGTATGTTGGTGAAGAGCAGCTGAAGGAGCTTATAAAGTTACTTAACGGAGCTGGAAACACAAGGTATAAACCCATCTCGTGAAGCTCAGGCAGATGTTGCGAGTACTTTCTCTGCAGTGTAGTGATAATGAGGAGACAGCTATCCCTCCTCCCATATGTCCTGACATCTCAAAAAGAGCAAGCGAAGAGGGAGGAAAGGGAAAGGCTGTGTGGTCAGCGGGTGGGGGAGACCACCACCTCTCATGCATCCTTATCGGCCTTCACAGAGACACAAATATGCCTTTCACAAGGGTGTGTAAAATAGTCTTCAAAGCGATAGCAACGGAACCAACTGAGAAATGGCCCGTAAAAAGAATTAAAACCAAAACCTTGGGGATTTTTTTTTCTCTTCCTTTTTTTTTTTTTTCTTTCTCTAAACCTACCCTGAATGCAGAATATTTTGCCCATAGCCCTGTATAATGAAACACACCCCTTAAGCAAGTCCCTTCTGAGGGTCCCTTTCTCTTATTTTCAGGAAAGTGCACCCCTGTACACCCTTCCGTCAAATGTCACAGTACGTATCACATATATGTCTCACATTTTCAGTGAAAAAGGGAAGTGCACAAAATGTACTAAGCTCTGAGAAACCCAAATACTTGCTCTGCAAGTTGCCGACTGTCCTCACCTCTGCTGCAGCAAGAGCCAGAGAGGCTCAGCAGATCCACTGAAGGCACACGTAGATGCAATAAATTGGGGGTTCACAGGGCAGAAGGGTTCTTGGAGCAATGGAAGTGAAAATGTTATGGACAGGGAATGAGAAGAAGAGAGAGGAGGGGAAGATAGAAATGAAAGGAGATGAAAGAAGCTAGTGGAGAGAATACAGAAAAAAAGGAATGAGATGCTCTATATGATTAAGGTAAGAAATGTAGCTGGAACACAATGAAAAGAAACCACGTGGTTTACTGTCACAGAAATAAGTGAGTGGATCTGTTTTTAAAATCAGCCGTGTTTATAGGAGCAATAGGACTTTAAAACTCACATTATAAATACTTAGTGCCAATTTTTTTCCCTTAACAGAGGTGAATAATAATGAACAACAGAGAAGTCACAGTAAAGTCAAAGCCACAGCCCAGTTTGCTCTCTCCATAGTACGCAAGTAAACAGACACTTCACGATAGTGTAAGAAAATATATTTTTAATGACCAAAGCTTTTATTTACCCAATGAACAGTTGGTCTATGTAACTTGCTTCAATGTTGTTAAAAACCTGACATATACAAAGATCTGACAGGATCTTTCAGACAGGATCTGACAATTCCTGTACAAATAAGGGATGCGTTCCCAAACTCACCAGAAAATAACAACAAAAGGCCTATTTTTTTAAACTGCTTCACTTCTAACAGAGAAACACTGAAAGAAGTGTCCTGGCAGTGTGGTTTTTCCTTCCATCCCTAAATTGTTAAGCACTTTTTCTATCCCAACTTTCATAACACATGGACTTCAGGGAACAGGGCCACAGGGATGAAATTGGAAAGGCTAGTGTAGTATGATCCTCCTGTTTTAAAAGAGGTGACTGTAATGGATATTGCTTCAAGAATTAATCCATTCTTTCTTGTGCAGTGGTCTGGTTATATCTCATGTGTTAAAGAAGATCGGTACTTGCTGAAGATCCCTGACAAATATCTGTTAATGGCAATGACTTAGCTACTGTGAGGTAGTAGGGCTGGGTTGGCTTATTAAGCATGAAGGATCAAACATAGCATTGACACAGTGAACATGTTCATATATAAACAATTTAATGACTCTTTGCAAGAACGAACTTGTTCAGCAGTGCTGAATCAGTGTTTAGCCAGGATCATAAGAATGACGAGAGCAGTGAATCAGTTAAAAGTGAGAAAGTTGAAGAACGTGTACAAAAATACAAACAGTTGCGGCAGCGAGAGAGACTACCAGGTGACTAGCTGAAGGCAATAGTTGTCCTAGTCCTAGCAAAAGGAGATCCTGCTGATCAAGAAAATTATGGAGGGGAAAGATTATTATTGGTACCGAGGAAAAATTCTAATGAAAATAACAATCAACCCATCAAAGCTGGCATTAGAGGGAGTGGTGAGAGAAAAAGAGTGTGGCTTCAGATCAGGATGAAGTTGCATTAATCAGATATGCAGATTTTTACAGCTGATGGAAAAAAAAGTAGAACGGGGTTTAAAAGTGCTTGATATTTTCCTCGATGCTACGGAGGCATTCTATTTGGAAGGAGCCATTAGAGAATGCAGCAAAAGCGATACGACATTCAGATAAGCACATTGGTAGTATAGATGCTGGGAACTCCTGCAGAGCTATAGGGATTGGCAGAAAATTAAGCAACTGGTTCAGACCAAGTCTGGAATGAGACAAAGGGCTATGAATTTACCAATGCTTTCACCACATACTTTGAATGGACATTAGGACTGCAAATGAGTTGAAGCATGTGACAGTGGAAGATCTAAATTTCACATTATGCAAATGGCATTGCATAATTGTCAGATAAATGAGGTAAAGTTGATTTCTCTCTGCTCATTGACAAAATTGCTGCAGTCATCTTGGGGTTTAAAATCTATTGATAAGAGAAAATGTTTCTGTCTGAGAAAGAATGGGACTTCTTTAATATATGCCTGGGGAGTTTAATTTGTTCTAAGGAAAAAGAAGGGAAAGTAAAAAGATGTGCTCAGCCAAAAGCTGAAAACATGAAAGCAGATATGTACTGAAAACAGCAATAATGGTTAAATTATATTAAATAAGAGATCTGTCTGCTGCTGACGTAGGAGTTGCTTGAAAGGCAGCAGGCATTACACAGAGTATGTATGACAGATCTACTGGGATCAGGCAAGGATGCCAAATCAAGAATTGGGACTGGCTACAGTAGAAAAAAGCATGGTAATGATGAGGGATCCTCCCCAGCCACATGACCAGATGTTTCTGATGGGAGTGGGACTGAGATGGATTTGACAAAGACATAAGCTCTGGTCAGTGGTGTTATACAACTCCTGGGGGAGGGGAGGGTGGAGCAGAATATCCAGGAAAGAAGACATATTAAAGTCTCTGCCTTGGCCAAATTCCAACTCAATTAATTACAATCTGCCTTTTAAAATTCCCCCTGAAGTTTCAGCTAGATAATATGCTCTTCCATGCATGTCCAGAGATGCTGAGAAGTGTCACAGCCCACCGTTAAGCTACCGTTTGCAGACAGCATGATTTCTGTGTGCAACACTCATGTTAAGTCAAGTTTGCAAAGGCCTCGGGACCCTTGAAAATGAGAAGTGCTTGGTAGAACGAAGATGATGAAACCATAGAAAAACAGTGGCAGTCACTCCTATAAGTCTTCCCGATGTGCATTTTTTTTGTAAACGTGCCCATAAAACCTCATAGGTAGATAGATAGGAAGAGCATTGCAGCAGGAAGAGGAAAGAGAAGTACTGAAAGGAAAATTAGCTTTGGATCCCTTAACTTCTCTATTAGCAAGCCCCGAAGAGCAGACTCAAAAAAAAAAAAACAAAAAAACAAAAAAAAACCAACAAAAAACCCCTTATTTTTGCTAGTAGTGAATATTGCATTCAATTCTCACCCTGACTTCTATTTACTGTAATAGGGGTACAAACCCCAACTCTTCTCTTTTGGCATGGCTCCAACCCTATGTGGAAGGATACTGGGGTGATTTTGATTACAGCAGAAGCTACTGCACCCCTTTCTGCTTTCTGGTTACATTGCAAACAATTCGGCCACTAAGATGGAGGACAGTGGGCTTACATTGTTCCTGGCAACAAAGGCAGCCAACAACATTCTGGGCTCTGGAAGCAGGAGCACCAATTGCCCAAGAGGCTGTGCCACATCCAACCTTGGAGGCCTGGGAGACAGGACTAGTGACCTCCTGAGGTCCCTTCTGACCTGAACTATTTTATGAATCTCTGTTTTCAGGATTTCCTGATCATAAAAGTTATCTGTAGTCACATGTTTTCAAGATGTCCTGTTAGAACAAACACATTTCTGATTCTTACATGTCAACTCCAAAGGTTTCAGGAGTAAATATATCTATTTTGCATTTTGTTAATCGATGCCAAAATTTTGCTCTTCAGCTCAAGTCCTCACCCAGCCTCTTTGGCTTGTCTTTAGGATTCTGTGGTAGAATCCAGCCTTGGTTTGGGATCAGGCATTGCATATCCATGTCCAAGCATCACCTCTTAACATCTTTACGTCTTTACATCTTAAATCCAAGCAGTGCCAGGCAAAGGTGAACAATCTCCTGCCTTTTTCCATTCTGCGGTAAATCACCCACAAGTGTTTTCCAAGACACTGTGCCTGTCTGGATCCCTCTGCAGAGCCTTCCTACCCTCAAGTAAATCCATACTGCTGCCCAACGTGGTTGGAAAACCTTCTGATCCCTTTGTCCAGGTCATCGATAAAGATGTTAGAGAACTGGCCCCGGGACTGAGCCCTGGGGGACACCACTTCTGACCAGCCACCACCTGGATTTAGCCCCACTCACCACAAGTGTTTGGGCCCGGCCATTCAGATGTGCCCCTATTCCTCCTTCAAACCGCTGTGGCGACCCCATTGCAACTCAGACCGATCCTGCTCTGGAGTTCGAAATGGAGCTTTCGAGCGGCTCTTGGACGCCCTCTAGTGGTTAAAATAGCAATTACTTGAGGTATCACCTTATCAACCCCATTTTAGTCAATGAATCGCTCCGACTCATGTATCTCCGAGTTAAAATAGTTTAAAGTTACATCTATAATTATATTTTTATAATTATTATACTATTTTATTGGAGTTTATTATTAGGCACCAGTTCTTTTCACTGTGCAAACACAAAGAGTGAGTCTAATACCATTCCTGTACATTGAGTCACGTTTTCCTGCACCATTAGCCAACTAACAACTTTCATCATTGCCTGTGTTCACAAAGGTCACTGAGAAGTCACGTTACCCACAAATATGAATTCTGCCTATTTCCCTACATGTTTCAAGATTCCTGACTTATTAGGGTGATCACCTAAGCTCCTCATGGAAGCCCCGAATGCATGTCACAGAAAATGCTAATTTTTCATTTCACAGCACAAAGCAAAGTTGAGAAAGAACTAGGTGACCCAGTTATGGAAATCTGGCAGCTCCAAGACCAAAGGACAGATTAAAGCAAAGAGCATGCTGCAGACAGTAATGATAAAATGCTTGCCTGGTTTTTGAATAATTAATAGATCACAAGTCTGTGTCCAAGGGAATATTTGCATAAAATGTTATTTACATAATTATTTTTCAAATGTTAATTGCCACCTGCCTTAGAAAAACAAACACACTGTAAATATATGTTCACAGACATATATTATTTGATTTTGATTATTTATTTTTTGTGTCTACTCTTTATTTTTTTTAAAGACTATGTCTTCTTGTTTGTCTGCCTTTCTTGTCACAGTTACTACCTTAATCATCATCATCATCATCATCATCATCACAGTTGAAACATCAGACTGCTTTTCAAGTAGTCTGAAGCAACTTAGAAAGTTGCTCTAGCAACAACCCTACCCAAAAATCCTGGGTCATATAAGGTCCTTTGTAAGTGTTGCATCTCTGATACTTACTCCAAATCCCACATTTGTCATATTTAGATGTCGACACAGTATTTCTTCATTGCAACCAATGCTACGTATCACTTACGGCGTGAGCCATAATCTGCCAAATAATGGCACTTTTTCAGGCTTTTGAGTTCTGGACCAAACTAGCTCCTGCCACTGCACCAAGCACACCCAGCAGGGCTCTAAATTATATTAGCTGTTGCTGACTTCCTGACAGCAATCTGTCTTCCAAAATAATTGGAATTCAGTGCTCCTCTTCCTCCAATCTCATCTTCCACTTTCAGCTTCCTCCAGCTTGCAGTCCAGACTGGGACTTTTTCCCTCTCTTGCAGCCAGCCTACTTACAGTTGCAAAGTATGGATCTCAGCTCTTGCCTTTTACTCTTCAAGTCCCACAAGGTTGCCTGTCCCCAAATGGTTTGTCACAGGTGTGGTGACACAAGGTGAAACTCAGCGGTGGGTCTGTGAGGAGCTGAAGTAAATCTGTTTCCACACTTCATGTTTGCCATGTTTTCTGTTAACCAGCAAATTGCACTCACTGATAATTTTTCATGACATTTCTCAGCTTTCATCCTGATGACAATTTCTTGGTTATTAAGTAATTAAAACATGACGTAATTAATTTAACTTTCTAATTAGATAATTGTTCTGTCATTGCAATTCTCAGAGTGTAGTATGTTATTATTCCAATATGTTAGTTACTAATGTCAGTGAATCAAAATTTTGGTTTTGTTTTTTTTAAAACCTTGTATCTTGCGTTGGTCTTCAGACAACCATGGGGTGCTACAGCCTCCTCAGGGTAGGCTGTGTCCCAATTTCTTATTCCTCAGCTGCAGGAGGGTCTTACTTACCCTGTGTGTATGTAACTGGGATAGCTGCCCGGTGAATAGCTCCATTTCTCTTCAGACACCTATAGCCCTGCTGGGGTGCTGAGGACTAGAGTTGCCCAGTGGACTTGAAGAGTTTGGGCCTGAGGAGTCCTTTAACTTAATTTCATGACTGCAAAAGACACTGTTTTTCTTTGGAGCAGACCTTTAGCGTAATGTTTGCGATAAGTTTTCCTCAAAATAGCCCAGCTGACCCTCAAATGCTGCCTGAAGTATGAGACATAACAACCCATCCTTGCTCTCTTCTGGACTGGAGATATCTTATAGCTGCATTGATAAAGGTTTTCTGCAACGAGTGTACTGCAAATACTCATTGTGAGATGCAATTCCATCCACTGCAAAGAAATGTCATTGATATTGTTACTTTATCTTCTAAACAGACAGGTAGACACTACAACAGCAGATAGATACACACATAGACAGAAAATTAATTAAGTATAATCAGTATGTTGTGAACCTCAAAACTGCAGTTCCTCAGAATCTTTGAAAGGTAGGACATTTGGGCTTAAATATGATATAAAAAGAACTATAAAACATCCTGCAATTTTCTTTTCTTTTACTTCATGGTTGCATGGATAGGGTTTAAAGATTGTACAGTGGAATTGTAATGTACAACCTGTATCTGTCTTTGGTTGAGTGCAGAGGTTTCAAATGCTGTTGTTTACAGCAGCTTCCACTTCTTTTAGTCATGCTTATTAAACATGTTTTTATTTTCCAGGTAAGAATATTTTTGTGTAAGAGGTTTTTAGTATATCCTGTTCCTTTCTGACTATGCTGTACTGGGAAACAGACATTAGGTTAAGAAGTGCAAATGATATGAGAGAGCCTGAGATAATCAGGTCAGAATAAACAAGTTCACAGGAGCCAGACTGCAGAGACGTCTTCTCATTTCAGTGCACAGGAGGCTGCATATCAACATTAATTTCTGCTTTCACGTTGGTAAAAAATTTTGCTGTTTTAAAGCTCATAATAAGTTTTTTTTTTTTTCAGCTGGAAAACAAAATTAAAGCAACAAGTTGATCTGGCCACTTTCTCGCACAACTCATAAACAACCTCAGAAAACACGTCCTAAGTACTGTAAAGTGGATGCAAAGCTAGTCTACTTAAATAATAATTGCCAGAAACTCCCTGTCGAAATGAAAGTAAGTGTGAAGCAAGGGATCACTGGAATTTGGAATTTTCATTATGACCTAGATGGTAGAACAGAGGGGTATGAAAGCTGTTGGTGGAGGAGGGGGGGAAGTCAATGGAGACAAAATGTGAAACTGTCAAAAATAAAAGATGAAGCTCCACATGGACAAGTCCACTTAGACAGCAATAAGCAACTTCATAAACTCATGACGAGGGATAACGTGCTAACCAGTGTTTCTGCAGAAAAATATCTGGAGGTGATAATGAATTACAAGCTGAACCTCAGTGTACAGTGCTTTGTTGCAGAAAAAGCAAACTTCATATTTATGTGCGCTTCCTGTGAGACACATAATGTAACTATATTATGCTGTAATAAGGGCACAGAGGTAGTGACGCATCCTGGTTCAATCACAACATTTGAAGGTACATCCAGAGAAATGGGAGATAATCTTGAGGAAAATATCAGGAATTGTCAGAGGTCTAATAAACTTCAACTCAACAGAAAGGTTGAAAGAACCGGGGTCATTTGCCCTAGCAGAAAACAAATACAGCTCTGTTACCATACTGTGTTAGAAAGACAGCTTCAAAGAGAAAAAATCCTATTATCTGTGCCCAGAATATTTAGGATAAGAAGTGGCATCCCATCTGCGGGAGCAGACTTCAGCAGCCCATCCCAGGACAAAACCGGATCCTGAGTCCAGCCTTGTCCTACATCAGCATTATGGATTCCTTAAAATGATCAGCTATGATTCACTTGCAAGTACCATTGAATTTACTCCTCCTTTACCTTTCTTATGTACATGATATTGGTGATATGCAGGTAAATTTTGATGTGCCAGTTGGAGAGGTTTAATTAGCAATCTTCAGGTTCACTTGAAACTATAGTCACACGTTGTGACTATAAATTATGAATACCATTAGAAAAACAATGTTTACCTGGTGCATGACCAAACCAGCTGAAGAGATGAAGAGCAGAGGCACAAATTTACTGGGGGCAAGGTGGGCAGGTTGTAGTTGGATCTGGCCATTTGACTGCAAAGAATTATTAAAATTCTCCATTCATAGAATCATAGAAATAAAATATTGGTATTAGACACATCACAAGCTCCATGTTACACCTCCCACCCACAGTAAAATTTGCCCCCCTCAGGGAGCAGCTGGCCCTTGTTGGCCCCCAACAGCATCTTTGGCCTCCAACTGATTTTTATGATGCCATTCAGCACTGGACTGAATATCCTTTCAGTAAACACCATTTTATCTCCAAAGTTATAAAGAATAGCTAATTTTAGGAAAATGGATTATTTTTCTGATGTAATTAGAAGTTTAGCATGACAATCCCTCTAGGTGTTCTCCAGAAGTAGAGGTTTAACTTAGGCTGTGCTAAGCATAGTTTGACTATGTTTGACTTACAGCCTTGTGATACTCTTATCTAAACTAAAGTGATACACTAAGGTGATGCCAAAAAAAAAAACCAAAAACCCAAAAAAAACCCCAAAACCAAAACAAAGAAAACAAACAAACAAAAAACTGATTAGAAAATTGCTATTAGGAAGGTGTTTTGCTGCAGCTGTTGTTATAATGCTACACAATATTTTCCTTCACAGTAAAGAAATAAATACAGAATTACTTGATATCATTTACAAATACAACAAAATGACTGAAAAACTAAATTAGAGGGAAGACAGGGATAGAACAGTCTGGATAGTGTGACAATCTGTGCCCATTCAAATCAGCTAATCCAAGCAAATATAAAACCCTAAACGGTTTTGAGCTGCTTTTCAGTGTAGAGACTTCTTCTGTGCCCAACCTACTCCCTTCCTGTGTCAAGACTTTGTGCATTAAAATGAAGCCTTGGTCTACTTTGCATATGATTTATGAAGCAAAGCAGTGTCCCAGTCTGTTTATTTAGTTCTGTAAGCTGAAGCCTTCTGTAAACAATTGCTTCATGAAAGGGCCAAAGAACTGTGTGGCATCAGTAGAAACAGAAACACATTTTATATTGAATTCCCATCAAAAGCTATGTAGGGAAATCTATCATTTGGTGGCATTTAATCAATTTTTGCTGTATTGAATTGAAATTATGTTAGTTTTGACTAAACATACCATTAGATATCTTTAACCTCCCTTGAACCCAAACAGATTTTGAATGTGTTTATTGATCTTGCTGCTAACCATTCAATGTTTAACATTCATGATACAAAACTTGTGACTTAATTTCACACAGCCAAAAACATACACTGAGCTTTCAATCCTTATTCAGAGAGGTTCCTTCTGTCTGGGTTTAATTTTATTATAAAAGTTAGCCAGACTGTGGGTTTAAATAGAACAGGAAGCTCTCTCCTCTGAGCAAGTTCCTTTGGGAAAAGGAAACCTAAATAAAACCAAAGCAATAACTTTCTAAAACTGTCTGATAAGCAGGAGGAACCACAGCTTTTTTTTTTTTTTTTTTCAATTTTGGGGCCCCTCTTAAGACAGTAAAACTGGAAGGTCAAATTCCCCCAGGCTCCTTTACCCCAGGATTCTTGATCTAGGTTGGTATTGCTGTAGATATGAAGTTTGTCATCTCAAAGGCAAATAAAAGATATTGTTGACTCCTGTTCATTACTCTGGATTAAATGTTTATAATCTAAATAAGTTAAATTTCATAAGTTAAAGTATTTTGGTTTGATTCTTTTTCTTACCATAATCCTTTTATATTCAATTTGTGAGCTGGAAATGGAAGTTGGTACTTCCTATTTTCTGTGCACTACCAGTGGAATAGGATCTGCTTCTCAAATTAAACCATATCTCTAATTAATTACCTCTATTCCTGGTTTTACCAACATGTTCTCAGTGGCATTTGAACTCTCCTATCATTCAGTTAAATCACTCAGGGAACTCATCAATAAACAGGTAATGTCCAAGAAAGGAAACTTCATTTTAGTCTTATGGATCCTATTGGGGAAAAAAACCCACGAAACAAAACAACAAAAAAACAAACCCCAAAACATCACAGAAAAAAAATATAACAATCATTATATTATTTCATTACTTTACTGTGGTGGTTTGACCTGGCTGGAGGCCAGACTCCCACCAAAGTTGCTCTATCGCTCCCCTCTTTGCTGGACAGGGGAGAAAATACATGTTGAGAGGCTTTGGAGTTAAGGACAGGGAGAGATCACTCTGCAATTAGCATCACAGGCAAAACAGACTCAACACAGAAGAAAGGCAAGAAAAATCTCTATTACACTACACACACAGAGAAACCAGAGTCGGGTAATAAGAACAAACAGCTCTTAAAACACCACCCCCTGCCCCTCCATTCTTTGCAGACTGAACTTAATTCATGATGTTTCTCTTCCTCAGGATGGCACGGGGCTAAGGGAAGAAATAGGGAATGGAGGCTTCAGTCTTTGGTCAGTTATTCTTCTGCCGGGGGGCACGGGGGGAGCATTTCTCACACTCTTTCCCTGTGCCAGCGTGGGGTCCCACCCATGGGAGATAGTCCTCCATGACCCTCTCCATGTGAGTCCTCTCCCACAGGGCCTTGGCTCTTCACCAGCTGCCCCAGTGTGGGTCACTTGTATAAACTCATAAAATGTCTCTCAGTCTCTCAATCCCAGACTGCTGGCCCCAGCCTGGTCCCTCACAGTCACAAGCACCTCACAGCAAACCTGCTCCAGCCCAGAATAATTCAGAGTATGAAGAGGGAGCAGACGTGGCAATTAGGGAGAGCACGCTATGCACTCTGGGTCAGAGTTCCTGGTTTGGGGATGCAGAGAACATCCATCAACAGGATGGGAAAGCTGGGGAGATGCAGGACTGGTAGTTGTTTTGGAGAATAAGGTAGGTAACAAGAAGTTGGAAGGACATGGGGCTAGGAGACCAGGCCTGGGGAGAGAGAAGCAAGGCTCCATTCACCTGCCGTGATTACCTCCATAGGAATGGCTGGAACATGGCAGAGCTGCAGGGAGACACAGTTCATTACTGGACCTCAAAGGAACTTAGGCTCTTGCTTGGAAAAGGCTCTCAGCAGATGTGTGTAGGAGAAGCAGTCTTTCTGCTTGCTTGCTTTCTTTTTTTATCTGGTGATCAAAAAATGGGTCAGGGGACTAGGAGCACTTCCCGGTAGGATTTTCCCAAGGGAGTGGTGCAGCTTGCTTTGGTGGAAAGTCCTTGAGCAAATGGGTAAAGGGGGGAAATCTGAAATGGGAAGGGCCGGGAAGATTTGCCAGGGGTAGCAAATCGATATAAAGGTGGATCAGAAAACCCCTGCCTGAGACAGTACTGCAGTGATAAGGCTCTATGTCGCCACGGAATATTTATACAACAGTTGAGCCCTGATTACACTGAGAAACTTAAAACTTTCTTCCCCTTCATAATCTTTCATGTAACTGGTTGGTTATGTGTGTTTTAAATACACCTGTCTCTGGTCTTGCCCTACTGAGGGCTGGAAAATGAGAAACAGACCAAAGATGTTTTCAGACTTTCTAATCACAGATGATGTAAAATAACAATGAATGAAAACCCTGAGAGATCTAGCATGGGAGATGTTTCCCTGGACCACAAAGACCAAAGCAAAAGGTCTCCTAAATCTGGATCACCACAATCCCTAGTCTTCAGCAATTTTGTGGTCTAAAGGTTGATGTTTGTGGAAGCGCTAAATCAGCTTTTGAGGGGGAACACACAGTTTCTCTCCTCTCTTGCCTTTCTATTGCAACTAAAGAAATGTGGCCCCAAGTCCAGAACTGGCCTTCATTTACACAGCTGCTAAACATGAAACACAAAGCCAACTCCCTACAAATAAAAAGGTTTGATCTGCACCATAATTATGCTGAAGTGTGACTTCAACCAGCTAGCTAACATCAAGGAGGTCAAAGGCGAGGAGACCTAAATCCAGAGTAACAGGTAGATGATACCACAGGTGGTTAAGTAAGGGCATACTTATCACTAACAAATGTAAAGTTTGAGACCCATATGCCAATTACAACTTTGTCGTGCTAAAGATGCCATGATTAAGATTACTCACATATCAGAATTGGTTCAACACTTCCTTAAAAGTAAACAGGATGAGGTCTCAACTCTGATTTGCTGTTGGAGAATGCACATGGAGAGCTTTCTCAGTCATGCATTGATGATCAGTATTGCTAGCACAGACATATGACAGGTTTGTGGTTGCTGTTTTTTGAGGAATGGTATGGAAGAGGTAGATGAATATGAGTGTCACCTGCCTAAAATTATAAGCAGATCAAGTATGAAGAGGTATTTTAGGATTTGAGATTGACTATGCAATACAATTTGTGGCAAAGCTATTTTAGAGCAAATTTTGGAAGCATGAGACGTTTTGAAGTTGAAGCAGACTAGCGAACCACACATACTTCAGCTGTTCCCAGACTGCTCCAAGAAACTACTGAAGGGTCCAGGGATCAGCTATGGAGCCCATAAAGGGTGATTGCAGCAAAATGCCAACAGTTAATTACACTCTAGTATAGCAGCAACAGATATTTTTGGTATAACATTGCCATGTTATAGTAAAAATCTTTTAAATCAATTTAATAAGGCTAAATTGGGAAGTCTTTTTAAAAGTATAATATAAAAGTCCTCCTTCTTCAGTCCCTGTGTAAGTTCTTAATGCTTTGCTGATAGCTACTGACGTATGTATTTATCCTTCACATGTATGCTTAGCTATAGTCTCAATTCTATCTTTGGCAATCCAAAACAGCATCCAATGTGATTACGAAGATGTTTGATGCAGTAATTGCCATGCAATTATTGCTCATGTAATAACTGCTCTCAGAGCAGTATGGGGTTTTTTGAGACCATGGACATTTGAACATGAGAATAAATATCTCATGCTGGTGGACAAGATCAGGGCTTGAGTCTGGTCCAACATGTGTTCTTAATTTATTGTCACCAATTCTCCCATCAGCCCTCATTTTTCTTTTATTGCTGATTTATTTTTAGCTCTTTCACAATACAGGTTTTGAGTACAAACTACATTAGGATCCTGTGACTTGGTTAAAAACCTTGCCTAAGCTGTTGAGTGTCCAGAGCTTACGCAGAATTGCAATGGCAGCATAAGAAAAACAAGACATGAGTAGGAATGCATAAAACTATTCCATATTATTTTAATATAATTTTATTTCATGATCAAAAAACACCTCGGTTCTTCATATGTTCACAAATAAATTACTTGGAAAAAGGTGATTTCAAGTCTTGTGTAAGGGGCTTGGAAAAGTAAAAGCATAACAAATAAATCTTGTAAATATAATGGTATTAAAAGAATCTTTGTAGTGAATAGTGAAATGAAAGTCTTTCAATATTTGAACATATTTCTTTTATACTTCATTTATTCAACTGAAATAATTTGGTGGGGAGATATATTTCACTTATGTTACAACCTGTTATGCAAAAAAGAGGTGATTTGGAAAGCAAATAATCTTAAATTACAAAGCATTGAGCTGCCACAGAAAACACACACATGAAAAGAAGAAATATTTACAGTCAGAGAAAAAAAAATCTTAACATTCAAAATTCACCACTACAGCAAGAGGTCAGAAAAAGCAGTTTCTTACTGGATTATCAATTTGAATTAACCATGGGTTGCAAGAATTGGAATGGAAACAAGGGCAAGGACCGTGCAATTGTATGTGAGGATTTGGTGGGAAGGGTAACATCTCTCTTACAGTGCTGAGAGCCATTAGGTTGGCCCAGTTGTTCAAGAAACTGTGCTCGCTCTTGTGTTAATGTAATCAATTGTATGGATCAACAATTAAATAGATCAAAGAAACATTCAGTTTTAAAAAACAATGGTACAAATGTAACCTTCAACTGATACTACAACCAGAAATTCCACGTCCAATTTGCAAATGCTGGGACTTGAATTTTCAGGGCCCTATATTCCCAAAGTCTTCCATCCACTCATTCCAGAAAGACAACTGAATAATCACGAACACCTTTTCAGTGTTATTTAGCTCCCCATCCCTGGAATGCAGTGGCATTTCATTTTCAAGCAACGCCTCGCTAACATGGGATATCAATTTCCTCTGCTTCACAGAAAACCCCATGCTATTTCAGCACAACGCCTCTGAATTACTACTGAAGTAATTATTTGCTGCCAGCACAGAAGTAAAGGCTCAGCAAGCATCAGCCAGACCTGGCACAGCTTTGGGTCTCAGAAACGCACAGAACTGAAATCGAGTTCGCCAGGGAGCGCAGCCGGAGACAGACACGGGTGCCGCCAATGCAGATCCCAGTAAGGGAAATGAAGCAACTGTTTTGCTGACTGAAACACGGTTGTTAAGGCCCTGTTAAGACCACACCTGTGCCACGCCAGCTCTCCGGAACCCTCCCACCATTTCAGGGACGTGCCTTAAAGGCACGGATAGGCAGTAAGCATTCTCGGAGTCGCGCTTATGCTGCAAACTGCCTCACTCCCGGCGGAGCGGCTCCAGGCAGATCTCCCCGCCATGTCAGTCCCATCATCTCAGCGAGGCAGGGCTCGGCAAGCGCCCCTCTCCTTACAGGCGGCCATGACCGCCTCACGGGCGAACGCAGCCCGGTGCGGCGCGGTAAGTAGGTGCGGCCCTGACCTTCCCGCGGTGCCTCCCAGCACAGGCGGGTGCTGTGATCCCAGCGGCGACAGACGCGCCGCCGGCGGAGGGCGGGGTTCTGGGGCAGCCGCCCAGCCCGGCTATTGTGTCTGGCGATGAGGCGACCGACGCACGCCTGAAAGACCCGCTGGAGACAAGGCGAGAGACAGCGCCGCTGCTGGGAAGCGCCTCCTCCGCTGGGGAAGGGCTGGCGCCTAGGAGGGCTGGCTCAGGCGTCCTCCGCGGGCACTCGCGAGCGGTAAGGACCCCGCGCCGCTCGCTCTCGACTAGCCTTGCCTTACGCGCCGGCGTGCGCGCCCTCGCTCTCTCCCCTAGTAGCGCGGTGCGGAGGTAGCAGGAGCAACGCGGGCGGCGGGGCCGGAGTAGGCTGAAGCGGCCATTCCTAGAGCG
>VXBZ01004530.1:633775-663702 GCA_013399135.1 Heliornis fulica | reverse complement strand
CTCCGGGCTCCCCTCAGAGCCTGTGTGTGCACATGGAAGCGGGAGCTAACATGGCGGCGGAGCAGCCTCAGCCTCTCCGACGGAACTGCATTGTGCGAGCTGCCTGCACAAAGCCGGGGCCGCCGGCCACCCCACCCAGGGATTTTTTTCATCTGTCGTTTTTCATCGCCCTAAGCTCACCCCTTTGGGAATCTTAGGTCAGCTGGAAGCGGCCTTTAAAGCGTTATTTTTAGAAAGACCAGCTACTGAATCCGTGATTGTAGGATGGTTCAAGTTGTGACAGAGAAGAAGGGTGTTGTGGTTACTTAGGGTTTTTTGTGGCTTCCATTTAGTACTTGGTGTTGCTAGATTAAACGAGCCTCAGAGGGCTTCACGACCTGCAGAGCATGAGGTGTCCATCAGAAAATATTAACATACATGTAGCCTAAAGGCTTGCTTCAAAATGCTGTATTAATATGCTGAAATTAGGGGATGCTAAAAAATAATTTTATGTCTGCATTGAAACCCTAAATCTGTGCTTGCTTTTAAAAGTAAATAGTCTCCTAGAAGTCTGGGCTAGTACCCTATATTTGTAGAAGGTGCAAATATTGTTAGTAAATTAGTCTGTACAGGTGAACTGCAAAGGTATGCTTTACCTGTAAATAAGGTCACAGTGTAGTTTCTCAAAAAGAAAAATGGGTGTGGAATTTTGAACAAAAAGCAATCCAGGAGCTTTTAGATAAATTTTAAAATCAGAGGATCTTCCTTTGATTGTTGTCTGAATGCTGTCGTGTATAGATAAAACAATATGTGTGTCTTAAAGTTGCCATTAATAAATAGCAACGTGCATGTGTGGGAACATTGGACATCAACTTGAGAAACCATATCTTTATGTTGCCAGTTGTTTCAATAAAATGAAATTGTAATAATTGCATCTAAAATATGCGTAAATATGCCTAATTTTAGTTTCTTAAAATACATATTTTAAGAAACTAAAATTAGGCAAACATTCTCTGATACATTCTGTACTTAGTGTGCTTAACTGCTTTATTACTTTTTATTTGTGTGTTGGCTTGCTTTCTAGTGGTGTTTTTATTAAAAAAATAATAATTTACACTTGTCTTAGCCATTCCATCTTATTTGAATGGCGTTTTGGTCAACTTTCATAGTATCTTGAGTTAGAAGGATGTGTGGGAGTCTTGTGACAGGAGAGACAATGGATAGTGTTGCTGCTGTCTATAATGCCCTAGTTTTAGGGGGTTTTGTGTATATGGCTGCTGCCACTATTTTATCTAAGTGTGGTGTCTTAGCAAGCAAATAGGTGGATGAAGGGTGGTTTTGATTTTTTTTTTTTTAGAAGAGGCTTCTGTTGAAAGATCTTCTGTTAAAATTATTTGGAACATCTCATTGGGGTACTTGGTGCTAGGCAAAAGCTAGGTCTTGAAAAAAAAACAAAATATGCTCTCACAGAGAAAAATTAAAGTTCAAAGACTAACTTAACAAGCTGAAGTTCTGAAACTTTACTGGAGTAGGACTCTTGTGTAAACACTATAAAAGTCATGAGATATAAATTGTTCTTGGTGTATTAAAACAGTTACTAACTCTTCTTGGTGAGGGGGATCAAGAGTTCTTTAGTAAATCAACATTCGGTAATGAAGAGGGCATTGTGTGCTTAGGGTCTTGAAAAGACAGTTACTGTACATATGGGCATTGGTATTTTTATTTCATTACATGATAAATTTGCGTAAGTACACAATTAATCTACCTTTGATTTGAAACTTCTGATGATATATCCATCCAGTAACTAAAGTCATACTAGATACTGCACAAATAGAAGTGGGTGAAAAATCCAGTAAATCTCACCAAAAATTTGTGCCTGGGTGAACATTTATTCTTTTCTTTGTCAGTAGCTGACAGTGAAGGCCAGTAGAGACGATTTTGGGAGCTTTGTGTTTCAGAATAAAAAAATGTGTTTGACTTAGACACATGCTTTTGAAGGATGAAAAGTAATAGCACTGTAAGAGGTCCCTTTTTAAGTTCTAAATGGTATGTGCAGCTTTTTAGTTGAGGAAAGGTCATGAAGAACTTTCATGAAGAAATTAGAAATTTTGCATTGAATTTGTCATGTGCCCTTGTAAATTAAGGATGAATTGATGTGTGACCATCAAAATAGAGTACCCAATTTCAAATCATAATATTTTTGGTTCTATACTTTTTTGACTGGTTTTATATAAACCAGATATAACTAAATTGTTTTCATTTTCTGTTCCTAAAGGTGACCTCATTATTTGAATAAGAATGTTGCTTGTGTTAAAAGGGACTAGAATAAATCGAGCTGTTGTTCATAAAGTGTATGAAACATAGGCCTAAAAACATCTGTGCTCTTTATGTTTGGAAGTTACAGGAATGCTATCCCTTTTCTTCTGTTCTTAGATGGCTAGATATTGATGTGTGCATGGAAGGGGGTGTTTTCTCTACAAGACCTTCAGACCACGACTTGAGTACGTGTTGACAAGTTTGGTTCATTTAAAAGCTTCGTGAAATCCTATGAAGTTAGAAGAGGTGTCTGAAGTTAGAATCCTACTAGCTCTCCAGGTTTCCTAGGAGGAAGTACTTTGAAGCTTGCATTTCCTCCTCCTCCTCCCTGCCCCTTCTGCTTTTTTGGTTATTTTTTAGAAGAGAAAACCCTTCTAAAGTAAGCTGATGTAATCTAGAGTAAACTTTTGTCTTCATACAATAACAAATGAAAAGAACCCCCACCCCAGTTATTTTTGCTTTCAATATATGTAATACAGCATAAGCTATGTAAAAATAGGTACCAGATGTTATGGAAGAGGGTCAGAATGTTTTAATTTGCTAATGAATGGTTTGAGGTATGGGCAGGTGATCATAAAGTTAGTCATTATTGGGCAACTGTAAATATGAAGTAAGCATGTTAGCTTAAACTGCTTGACATGACTTTAACTCTTTGTGTACAGTATAAAAAGAGAGCACGCTTTAGCTGTAGCTGGTAACTTAAGATGTTGTTGTCTTATCAGCCTGCCTGAATTTCTGTATAAGTGTAATCCTGACTGGGTTGAAAAATGAAGGTTTACAAAGTATCTCTGTTGTTTTTGCATGAGAATTTTCCCTGGAACAGTAGATGTATATTTCAACTTGATCTGACTGGATTTAATATCTTGGATTTTCCATAGGAAATAGTTACAAACCTATAAAAGCTGAGATCAGTTTTCTATTTTGTAGGTGCAGCTAATAATAGCAGGAAAGTTGCCCATCAGTAGCTGTACTCACATAAGTGTTTTGCACCATCCTTCGGGACACATGGATGTTCAAGGCTTGTGCCTGTCTCTCCAGAAGCTCTCCTTGTGGAGCTTGGTTTCAAGTCTACCTTTGGAGATTTAAACAGGATTTTGAAACCAAGAAATTGTAGAATGTTTGAAATTATATTGAAACCCTGGATCATTTTTGAAACCTCTTTTGATAGCGGTTTTATGTAACCAAGCAGGTGGGAAATTATTTGGTGGTTGGTACTTTCTGGGTTTAGCTTGCTGTGTTTTGGTTTTAGTTGTCTTAACTTAGCATAGGAATTATTTCTCATAGCAAGTTCTGTTAACTGGGACGTACATGATGACTCCTGCCACCTGTGAAAGATCGTCTAGTTATTTAAGTTTTTCAGATGCTGCTTTGATGGTTTATCACTGCGTTTACTTTTAGCAGGAGAAAGTCCACAGAATGTGTTGAGAGACATAGTTCTGTAATTAACTTACTGTTGTAAAAGTAGTAACTCATTTTGATTATAAATTACAACACAGAAAAAAATGTGGGTCTCTTGCTGTGTAGTCAACTTAACTGTAGATTCAGAGTATTTCTGTAGGAAATACTGTATGGCTGTTTGGAAAGAGGATCTCTGTGCAGCCACCAAACTTTAAAGGCATTTTCACTTATCTCTGGCTTAACTTTATTCAGATTACTATTGAATCAGGGTTGGTCTTTTAAACTCATACAAATTGCCTAGAGAAAAAAGGTTTTTGTTTTGAAGATTGCACCTACCCATCAGTTCTGAGCTTCTTTAGGAGTAGGCCCTGCTCCTAGCCATTCCTGTATCTTGCTTTAAAACTAATACAGGTATTGTTTTGGTTTGGTTTTTTTTTTTTTACACTGTCAAATTTACCAGGTTTCTAGGGGGAAACCCCAAGAATATTTGCAACGTATTTCAAAAATTAATTCAGTTTAAGCAGAAGACCTGTAAGTGTTTTATGTTCTGTTACTGATATTAATGTTTCGTTACACTGCTGAAACTTCTGTTATATGTGTGTGTATATATAATAGGAAGTGCACCCAGTTGGCGGATGAGAGAGCTGTGGGGTATTTTGAGAGGTTCTGAACTTTCATGTTTTCTGATACAGTTTAAGTGTTTTACCTTTAATTATTTTTTTCCCTCTCTTTGTCAGAGGAAATGGGAAGACTGATTTTGTAATTTCTGGACAGTCTTGGTGGTGGAGGGTAAATAAATTACATTGTACAAATTGACCAGGGGGAGAGGGTCCAGAGGAGGGCCACAAAGATGATAAAGGGGCTGGAGCACCTTTCCTACGAGGACAGGCTGAGAGAGTTGGGGCTGTTCAGCCTGGAGAAGAGGAGGCTCCGGGGAGACCTTAGAGCGGTCTTCCAGTACCTCAAGGGGGCCTACAAGAAAGATGGGGAGAGGCTGTTCAGTAGGGCCCGTTGTGACAGAACAAGGGGTAATGGTTTTAAAATGGAGGGAGGGAGATTTAGATTGGATATTAGGAAAAAGTTCTTTACTGTAGGAGTGGTGGAGCACTGGAACAGGTTGCCCAGGGAGGTGGTGGATGCCCCATCCCTGGAGATGTGCAAGGCCAGGTTGGATGAGGCCCTGAGCAATCTGATCCAGTTGGGGGGTGTCCCTGCTTCTTGTAGGGGGGTTGGACTAGATGACCTCTGGGAGTCCCTTCCAACTCTAATCATTCTATGATTCTATAAATGTAAGACAGATTAATAAATTTATGGTTTGTAGCTTGGCGCTTGCTTCAGTGGGGAATGTCTGGTCCAGCTGTTTTAAATTTTGGATTATCAGAATTGCTTAATGCTCTTAAATGTGTTTTTGAGAGAACTCAGCAAACAGACTTGAAAAAATCCTTTCCATATTTTCTTCACTAATAGTGAAGCCTAAATTACAAGATGTTTACTTCTGCTGAGTGAAAGGTTATACCTTCTACCTTGCAGCTTGTCATACCCACTTGCACCACTGTAACTGGTCTATAACATACCATTGAAATTATCTGGTTAAATATAGTGCCTCCCTCCTGCTCCTGGCCCCCTTTTTTAAGGGTTATTTTTAATCAGATCATTGCAGTGAGCCAGTTTATAGCATAGTACCGCAAATGACTGTAATGGCACAGATGAGTGGTCAGGCATTTTTAAAACCACTGTTGTGCTTTAAGCTGTGTCATGTAGCTGCATTTTTTTTTCCACTTTAGGGTGATATTTTTGAGGGAATTAAGAGATGGTAATGAGAACTTGAGTGTGAGGAGGAAGGTATGCTACCATAATAAAGGAACTCAATTTTGGATTCCTGTTAAGTATGTCCTAGATTTTAACGACAAAGACCACCACCTTCCCCCTGTGCCCCCTTTAGGAAGTTCTTTCCTTCTAGGGACCTGCAGAATACTTCAGGAATCTCAGTGGGGAAAAAGACCTGAAGCATGGTAGCTTGCTAACTACAGAACTCTAGGGTCTGCTGACTCATAAACTTTAACACACAATTTGTGCTCACTTTGCCACTTGATTTATATTTTTTTTTCCTGCTGGCAACACAATACATACACATTATGAGTAAGGATAAAGTTGTGTAAGGAGGGGAGTGAAATTCAGAAAATCTTCGCTTCTTGCAGACACTGCAGTAAGTTGCTAAGACAGTTTTATTGCAGTTGTTATTACAAAGTTGTTATTGTTATTACAGCACTATTGCTGTTCTTAGATTACTGTTAGTTGACAGTACAGATAAAAAAAAAGAACATTTTGTTAATATTTTTGTGTAATGCAGCATTTGAATGTTACAGTGTGTTTAGGATGATAAAGATTCTTACTTGCCATTTGAAATCTTTGTGTTAAGATATAACTAAATAACACATTTGGTTATCCTCTGCATTGCAGCTGAAAGGGTGCCTTTTTTTTGCCTTTCTGATACAAATGTCTTCAAAGAAGAAGCAGTGAAGTAACTTTTTTCTACTAATGGTTAAAAATAGATGTATTAACCTTTGTTTTCAGTTGATAAATATCTGAATAAAATTGAACAAAGCATTTACATTAGACCTAAGAATACATGACCAGTTAAGCAGAAATTGTGCACTGTTTGAATACATTGCAGTATGCTTAATCTGAAGATACCAACCATACAGAAGTAAGGCTACATGGAAAACAATGTAGAAACAATTGTTATTAAGGGTATTTGTGTGTCTTCTCTCCCTTAAACCCTCAGCCACCAAAATGGATTATGTAAGTCTTTAGCAGTGTAATTTTGCTGTGCTTGTTTTCTTTAATAATGTTAATTTAAGTACTGTTCTTGGACTCGATGTTTTATCCTGTTTGGTTTACTGTTGTTTTATGGGCTTGTGTTGGGAAACTGCATCACAGAAATTGTTGGGGTTTTTTTTTAATGCATTTTTGTAGGCACTATTTAAACTGGCTCGTATTAGCAGTCTGTTTACTGTGTGGCCTCACAAACAATTGCATCAGTGTGACCAAGGGCATTGTAATCTGCAGCATGGGAGTAGAGTAGCTTGAGCAAGCAGGAACTTTTAAAAATCTGGCTGCAAAGTCACTGAAGGCAGTTTGTTGTAGGATTTAAGGTACTTTAGGCGATGGGGTGTTGGTTAGCCTGGCTGGCTTTGCACTGGGCTGTTGCAGTGTTTGAGCTCTTTGCCCTCCCTTTTGACTTCACAGTTTAGCTACATCTCTTCAGTCACAAAAACTACTTTTGTGATTGGCCAACCATGTCATCTCGTAGTCTAAAATCAGTATGTAGAAGAGTAAAATGACCTTATGTCTTGTGGTTAATTTGCAGTATACCAAATGCTCTCTAGGGCTTTTTTTTTTTTAATATATGTTACCAATGGCATTTGATTACCAGTGTCTGTCCTCCACATGAAATTCCCAGTAACATATTTTTGGGGCACAGGAAGTTCATTCTTTGACTTTGCCATTACTCGTTCTGGTACACTGCAGTGAAGTAATTAAGTGTTTAATCTACAGGATTAAAAAAAAAAAAAAAACAAAAAAACCCACAAACAAAAAACAAACCAAACAGTTGCACTNAGCCAAACTGTTGGCACTAGGTAACATCAAAGGGACCAAATCTCATAAAGGTGCTTATGTGTCTCATTAAGAGATGCTGGATGTCTCTTCATAAGAGAAGATTTCTTGTTAAACTTTCAGAGGCTTTGATTTTTCAGAAGGTGAAGCACAGAAGTTGAATTAGCTAGAAAAAACATCAGTGAACTATTTTAGCTGAAATGTCACAAAGCAAAAATAGTAAAAAAAAAACCAAAGACCACCACCACTAAAAATCCCTGTCACTTGCAAGTAAAAACTCTGAAACTGGGTTTTAATCCTGTTTTAAACCCCCATCAGGGTTTTAATTACTTTACGGAAAGTAGTTCTTTCTTGAAAATGTTTGTTTGCTCTCCTTTTCATGTTGCTGTGCTAGATTGGGAAGATACTTGTTAAGGATTCATTTAAATGTCTTAAGACAAAGGCATTTTTCATAAAAAATATGAGCATATATCATAACACAAAAGTGATGAAAATGTGAAGCTTAATAATTGTTTTAGTTTCTAAGAACCTTCTACTTAACCTGTAGGTTCTTTGTTACTTATGGCATCTATAAGTTTTACCTGCTGTTGCTTAATATCAGTGTTTTGCATAGTTTTGCATTTTAGTAGATTAAAGAACTAATCCTACTGGAAATTAAACTTTCTCAATTTCTTCCCATAAAAATAAGATCCTAATGCTCTTGAAAAAGTGTTTTAGAGCTATTAATATGAATTGTGTTGGTGGATTGGAAACTTAAATTATTCAAAACTATCTTCACTGATGCAAGCACGAAGAGTAGCAGTTCTGAATCTTATTAGCATTGACAGTGGGTTGCTTTGGGGTTCTCTGCAGTCCTGGTTTTGGTATTGTAGTGGTACATCAGTAATAAACTGACTCAGAAATGAGTTCAGCTCTTGTCATTTGGATTGAGCAAAGCATACATTGAGAGTGCTCTTCCCATTAGGAGGAATGCTTATTTCCTCTGAAATTAAGACTAGTCATGAAGATGTGTTGTGGTGGCTAAGTAACATTAAAATATTTGTTTCTTGGGGAATTATTTATTATGCGGGTTTTTTTTTTGTAATTTAAGACAATATTTCTTGGGTTCCACTACATAACAGTTGTATGCTTGTGTAATGTGCCTGTGTCTATGGTAATATTACAAGTAGAAAAGGGTAGTAACCTGATACTAACTCATAATACCACTTTCCTGTCTTTTCAGAGCAAACTTGATGATTACCAAGAACGAATGAACAAGGGAGAACGTCTGAATCAAGATCAACTGGTAAAAAGAAGAAAAAAAAAAATACTAGCCAGATACTCTTACAGTGTTCTGTGATCTTGCTGGGGAAGGAAGGGCTGAATTTCACTTTCACTTTCCCCTTGTTAAAAGCTAATTTTTTCTGACTCTGCCTCAGGTTTTTTGGCCTGGAACATCTCAGTTTTTCTGTTAATCAGAAACTGAAAGAAAGGTTGAGGAAGTGTTGCAATGCTTTATGATCATTGAGGTTAGGTTGTAAATAAGATGTGGTGAAAGTTGGCGTATCTTGCAACCTAGGACTGTTCAGAGAGCTAAATGATATATTTGAGTTTCTCTGGACATTATCCTTTTCTTTGCAGAAAATGTGCCCAGGAAGAACTTCAGGAGCTTAGTCACTTGGTGGTAGCTTGTAAGTCCTGTGCAGTCTAGTTAGACGTAGCTTAGATCAGGTGCTAAAGGGCTCTGAAAACAAGATACATCCATGTGTGTATCACAGCTCTCAGTGCAGCAGATGAGATGCTCTAGATAAGCCGGACTTGGTATATTTATGCTGCTTCTATTCTTGTTGATGCTAGTTCTGAGAGTAGGTTATGCTTGACTGAACACCAGTGTTTGTTGTAATAAATACAAAGCATGTATCAAATTAAATTTGGTTGTTTCATACAAACATACATACTGATACTTAGAGATTACCAGATGCTCAGCAATCAACAACATTTTGTTGATTATTTTTAACACAGAAAAGAGTGTCTAGGGGAAAAAAGGCACTCTTGCAACTATTGCAGCTGTTCATGAGTTAGCTGCTTCCCATGATCCACGTGATCTACATCTGTGTAGTTTTCATTTTGGTGGTTCTGTTCTGACTGAAATATCACTGATCTGTATATTGTTTATTTTCACAATGTAATTTAAAAAACCCAAATTTTCTCAGGGAGATGAGCTGGGAAGATAACGGAAATTTCATTTTGAGAAGGGAAGCTCATGAATTAAGCTTTTATGAAGACTGCAACCTGATTACCACTCTTTGTAAAGATAAAATCTTTTTTGGTTGGAGAAATACCAAAAGCTGGCTTAGTCTTTTTTATTTTTTCACTTATGTCTTCTGCTTCTGCAGATCAGTTAAGAACGATTACTTCTGTAAATTGCCTGATGGATATGGTACTATGTAGGGTATGTGTAGGTGTAAGTTTCTTAGCTGGGTATATTACAAATCACAAGCCATAAGAAAAATAAAAGCAAATATAGTTCATATTCCTTGCTTTTCAAAGAAAGTAGGACATAAGCTTTTCTTTGGCTCAGTTGTTCTTACCAGAACATATCCATTATTAATTTTGTGTAAATGTCTTGGCTGTATTTTTTTTTCCCTGAATTGACTCTCTGTAATTTTTCCACTGTAAAGTGGATTGATGAGCTTGGATTGTTTTGGTGCAAATCGAGTAGTAGATTTAAGACAATAGCAAATAATACAGATTTTTGGAGGAGGGAACATTTTGCTCGATATAGGGTTACGATTTCAGCTCTGACTCAAGATAATAGTGCATGAATTCTCAAACCTTACTCTTGAGCAGTTTTGAATTGCCAGGTGACCGTTCTCCCGCATTTCTCTGACCTTTCAGTTTTGGACAGAAACTGGATAAATCCAAACATTTAAGCTTGTATATACTGACTGTGAGAATATCTAGGTATATGCTTTAGCATATTTATCTAAGAAACTAGAGGCCATCGGGACATACACTGGTATTTTCAATATTTTGTCCAGTGAAAATGAAAGCTAATCACTTAATGTTATTGTAGGCAGTCCTGTTTAGGGATGCTACGTATCACTTGTGAATTAAAAATATGGGATTCTTTTGGTTGGAATTGGGTTTTGTTCTATTTATGATGATTTACTTTTGTGCTTTGTGTTTTTTGTATTTTTAAAGGATGCAGTGTCAAAATACCAGGAAGTGACAAATAACCTGGAATTTGCTAAAGAATTGCAGAGGAGTTTTATGGCTCTGAGCCAAGATGTAAGTAAAAAGCAAGTGGTCCAACATGGGCTATCAGCTGCAATACCAAACACTCGGGCCTTAAGCATGCTTTCACTAGCACTAGATGCAGTAGTCACATTTATTTGCAGAGATTAAATGCTTGTGGTTTCTTGTGCACTTGGCTGCTTTCTCTCGCTCTGTGTACAAGTTCGTGTTAGGTTTTCTGATGGACTGCATAAATGTTTGAGCAGGTAGAGTTAATGAGTTATGGAAAGAGCAGCAACACTGGTAGAATTTATTATGTAGTTGATGTTGGTGCAGCAGACTGGTCTAACCAGCATTACTTAGTTTGTGAACAGACGGATAATTTGAAGAGCATGAGCATCCTCATATTATAAACCATTTTCTGCATTGATGTGGCTGTAAATTTGTGGGCCTCTAAGCCAAGTCATTTCTTTGTGTGTGTCAGAGTTCTGTGTGTGTTTGTGGAATGTAATGAAGAACTTTATTCTTCTGACAAGTTTCTCCTGAGGTATTTCCCTGGTCAGCTGACCGCTAAAAGAAGCGAGTAATCAGTTGATGGTCTACTTTCAAACTTGGTTGCAGTCTTTCCTGATTGGAATTAGTTCTCGTACAGTTCATTTTAAGAAAAATCTGATTATTTTTTTTTTAAATCGGATGCTTCAGAGAGAAAGTTTCTGTCACAAGTTGTTTTTTTTTGTTTTGTGGAAGACTAGAGCTTTGTGTAGTTACACAGTGAGCAAGCTGAACTTTTGATGCTAAATGATTGGGTTAAGGACAAGAATGGGAGAAACGTCCTGTAGGTGCAGACTAGCGATGGATTTAGACCACTATTATGATGGCAATTTGTAGGAGGTACTCTATAGAGTAAAAGGCTGATGTTTTGTCATCTGTTCTCTTACACTATGGTGACCCTCGGACTGAGAATGACTGAGTAGATGCATTCCGTTCCTTCAGTGTATGTGGACCTCGTGTTCAGAATTGTTTAAATCCTTTTTGAACTTGCTGATACAGTCTGTCTCCCCAGCCTTTCATAGAAGAATGTGCCATGAGTTCATAGAATTACAGAATGCTAGAAGTTGGAAGGGACCTCGAAAGATCATCTAGTCCAACACCCCCTGCCTGGGCAGGATCACCTAGACTAGATCACAGAGGAATGTGTCCAGATTGGTCTTGAATGCCTCCAGAGAAGGAGACTCCACAACCTCTCTGGGCAGCCTGCTCTAGTGATCTGTCACCCCCATGGTGGAAAAGTTTCTCCTTATATTAGGATGGAACTTTCTGTGTTCCTGTTTGGAACCATTTCCCCTTGTTCTTTCACTGACCATCACTGAGAAGAGCCTGGATCCATCCACCTGACACTCACCCTTCATATATTTATAAACATTAATGAGGTCACCTCTCAGTCTCCTCTTCTCCAAGCTGAAGAGACCCGGCTCCCTCAGCCTGTCCTCAAATTCCCTTCCGTAATGCATAAGAAAAGAGTACTTTTGTTAATTGTTGTTAAACTGATCTTCTCATAGTTGGCAATAAATGCCTCCTACTAACATAGGATATTGCTGATAGCTTCATGTTATTGGATGGCCTTCATGAAAAATTTGGGTCACCTGTACTCTTAAATTGAAGAACCCAAGGCTTGGGCTTGTAAACTGCTCTGTCCCCTTCATTGTTAGGGGTGCCTTTCTCCATACCTTTTGTATTTCATGTAAAGCTGCCTTGAGTTATGGAAGCCAGAAGCTGTAAATAGCCACAATGATCTAGATGAAAATTACTTTGTGTTTACTGAGTGTTTCAGAGAGGAAGCGGATAATAGCAAGCTGGAGTTGTTTGTGGTAACATTCTCACGTGTGAATCTTTAGACATGGTAACTGCAGTTTATTGACTGAACTTCATGTAAGTCATAAAAGTACAGACTTAAAGTAAGAATACAGCCAAGATGCAATATAATCTGAGGTTTGTGGCATTAATTTTAAAGTTTATCTTAAATCTGAGGTTTGACTCTGCTTAAAATGTGCTTTTCACAGGTTATTGTGCTGTAATAGTAGCTTGATAAGTGGCAGTTCAACACCAGCATCCATCTCTCCATAAAAGACATTTCAAGCCTAACTTTTCCCCACAGTTCACTACACAATCCAAGTTTCAGCAATTGAAAATTTCTTTTCATTTTAAACAGATCCAGAAAACAATAAAAAAGACAGCTCGCAGAGAGCAGCTGATGCGAGAAGAAGCCGAGCAAAAACGTTTAAAGACTCTACTAGAGCTGCAGTTTATTTTGGAAAAGTTGGGTGATGATGAAGTGCGCAGTGACTTGAAACAAGGATCAAATGGAGTGCCAGTGCTGACAGAGGAGGAACTGACAATGCTGGATGAGTTTTACAAGCTAGTATATCCAGAAAGGGACATGAACATGAGGTAGGCTTACACTAAATTACTTAGCAGTTGTCAGTCAGTCAGGATGTATTTCTGCTGTAGTAATCTAAAGACTTGGTAAGAAACTTAACTCATATTAATTATTTTTTGAGGTTGAATGAGCAGTATGAACAAGCATCTGTTCACCTGTGGGACTTACTGGAAGGAAAGGAAAAACCTGTTTGTGGAACAACCTGTAAGTATAGTCTGTATTAAGAGATAGCACACTAAATTAGTGCTGGAACTAGAAAACAGTGTCTGATACAAGAGAACTTTGGCAGTTGATTATCTTCCAAATCTATTTAGAGCAGCTGCTTTATTTCAGACTATAGCAGGACTGTAAGAGAATGCCTTACTGAAATGTACACTTACTGTAGGGGTGGTTTTTGGTTTGTGGGGGTTTGGTTGGTTTTATGACTAATGCAGCATTACTTGGTATTTAAGTCTTGTCCCTTCCTGCTATTTCAGCACCATTCTGCTGCTACTGCTTAGCAGCAGTTGTTTTCTGATAATGTGTGTGTGTGAACAAGAAACTTTATCGATAATATGACCTAATATATATAAACAGGCATAGCAACTCTCTTAACTGGAAATCCAGTAGGAGAGTTTTAGGGAAGAGATCCTTTTTTTGCAGGTGAAATGGCTAGCAACTTCCCCTTTTTAAAATAAATTTCAGCTCCCTGTATTGCATTAGAGTAATGTTGAGCTGTTGAAGGAGTGTTTTGTGTTCTATTCGTATAAAGGGGAATTACAGTATTTCAAGTGCTACCTAACCTGCTGTAAGACATTCTGGCCTTCATTGTAAGGTTTTTCCTGGTTGTGGCAGAATAGGAAACTTCAAATTGTTTATAGTGTTAACATACTTTTAGGAAGTACTAAGTTAATATTTTTTAAATATTTGTTCTACGAGAACTCAAGTTTGATATGGTTTTGATATTAGGTCTTTATGAGATCCCAAAGATACCTACCACATTTTTTTGAAGATGAGGAAGACTTAGAAAGTATGGGGATAGTTTTCAGGAGAGAGCTGATGCGTGCTTCTTTGAAACCTAGTCTTTCTCTTACAATACCCAACCCAACTTTATCCAGTATCTGAATCTCAGATGAATTTTTAGTGATGTCATTGACAGCCACTGATGGCTCACACTAAAGTGTTTGCGCTCTCCTGTGCGTATGTATTAATTCATGTGGTCATTGTCACTTGCCAGACAAGCATTGAGAATCTTTCATTTTGAGTCTTGTTTTGGTTTTTGTCAGCAGTGCTGACAATCAGCAATGCTGCCTTGCACATGTGACTGGTTTTGGGTTAAGATGCCACAGCATACACCTGAGGCACTGAGCGCAAGCTTGTGCTTGTTCTGTTTGCAAAGGCTTTTCTGAGCCACTTCACCTTAAGGAAGAACCTTCATGAAGGTGGTACCTGTGCAAATGTGTACTGGCAGTTGTTTTGCAAGAAATATATTAAGTAAGGTTTTTAATTAGAAAATCAGTTAAAATGGAAACCTCAGTGAGTTCCTAAAACTTTCCAAAGTGAAAACTAAGCAGCCATAAGTTTTTGAAACACCATGAGTAAATGTAATTAAATCCATACACTTTACCTAATTTTGAAGTACTTACAAATCATTTGAAGAGTATTACATACTTCTGATATTATCCTTGTCCTTCAGATCTGTCTAAATGGAAGTTGATTACCTACTGTTTTATTTGATGACCTAGTAAGAGAAGAAATTGTGTAATGGTAGTGTCTGTGGATTAGCTTCTGAGCAAGAGAGTAATAAAATCTACATGGGATCTTGGGGAAGGAAGGAAAAGATGGTTAGGATTGAGTTACAGTTAATTCCGAACTTCCTCTCTTTTCCTAGATAAAGCACTGAAGGAGCTTGTTGAACGTATTCTTCAAACTAGTTACTTTGACAGTACCCATAATCATCAGAACGGATTATGTGAGGAAGAAGAGGCAGCACCTGCACCTGCAGTAGAGGACACTGTAGCAGAAGCTGGTAAGAATATGAAGCTTCCCTTTGACTAGCCTGTTTGTTTGGGTTGTACTGTCTTGTCTCTTTTTGGATTGATAAATGATCACTGTTTCAAAATTTCCCTTTCATTGGGGGTTATTTCTTCATTTAACTTTGTATTTTATAGATGTGTGGCATGGTTTTTGTTTTCATGTAAATGGTGTATTTTTATTACAGAACCTGATCCAGCAGAAGAATTTACTGAACCAACTGAAGTTGAATCAACTGAGGTATTACTTACTGGAAAGATTGACATTTTGTATAGCTTTAATGCCACTTACTTTTACTTTCATACACTTTCTTATTTTTATTTTAGTATGTAAACAGACAATTCATGGCAGAGACTCAGTTCAGCAGTAGTGAGAAGGAACAGGTAGATGAGTGGACAGTTGAAACGGTTGAGGTAAGATCTTGTGTACTGCAGGTAAAATTGCAATCCCTGTTTCCGCTGTCTGACAACTCATAGGTTTTAGCATTGCATCCCTTCTCTCTCAATATATACATAAAAATACATACATTAAAGTAGGCTTGGGCTTAATACTCAGTCTTCTATTACATTTTTAGCTCAGGAATGCCAAGAGAAAAACTAAACAGTCTAGCTAAATTTGTGGAGAACTTGCTTTGTTCAGTAGTGCCTTGCTTGGGAAAAGGGGACTTCAAAGTCGTAGGCTTAAAGAAACCTAAAGATTTTTTTGAGGATTTTTTTTTTTCTGTAGGAGAGCTTTGCTGCAAATGTAGAAGTTAAGTTTATCTGCACAGCTGCTCACAGCATGGCATAGTTGCGTGTTTCATTGTGCAGTTTCATGGAGAGGGAGCTGAAAATTAATACCTCAACTATTATCTATTCCAGATTGCACATGTACTTATCTTGCTTTTACAGTATGCCTGCCTGTACATCTCTGCTTTCAAAAGCTGTAGTTCTTCAGGTGTTTAAGTTGTTAGTACTTTGCAGTTGAGTGGTTGTTCAACTGTGGTGTTTGTGGTACATTGATGTTGGAGTCTATTCCTAGTTCAGTATTTAGAGTCTACACTTAGCTGCTTGTATAAGCCCATCACTTTATTATAATAGAATTTGTGTTCCTCACGTAGTAGAAAAAGGACAAGTCATGTGGAGTTACTAAAAATGTTTGATGTGTTAGAACTTGGGTTATATCCATCTGTTACGTACAGGTATAAGCAGCATAAGGTGCTGGAGATGTAATGTTTTGATTCACTGTAGGCTTCTGTAACATCAGACTACTGTTGGTCAATTTTTAGACGCTTTCTGGTGTCTTCAGGCTCTGTTAAGTGGAGTCAGTGGTCAACACTTGAAGTGAGGAAAGGGAGGAGGCATTTTGATATGATTATCTAATCTGCCTGTTTTGGTTTTTTTTTGTTCAGTTTGGCTGAAATGTTTATCTTGGTGTTGAACACCGCTAAGATTTAATAATACTTAAGACGGATGTAAGGCTTCTGTAATTAGTTCAGCTTTGCAATGCATCTGTATTATTTTGGAAGTATCTTGTCATAGTATGCCATTGTCTTAAGAAAAAAAAATCATGGCTACAAAATGCCATTTAAGAAGTCTCTTACAAAAAAACACTCCAAAGCCACACATTAAAAGTCATGCTTGATTGATATATTTTCAGTACACAGTATTTAAAGTTGTAAAGCTTGATTGGCCTTGGTCTGTCTTGAAATACACATGTGCTTATACCAGGTGTCCAGAGTAACCTAGAGATCAGGTGTCTCTAGTTCTTAAAAGGAATAGTGTGAAGACATGAGAGTATAGGAAGCATCCTTATGACTGAAGTCTGTTGTGCTTCTTGCTGCTCTTAAGCTGTAAGGCTGCTTTGCACAGCTGAAAATCAGGTGCTTCCTTGTGGAAATAATAATCAAAGGCTGTACTAGTATGGTAAAAGAATCCCAAGTTCTAGTTTCGTATTGGGCAGACTTCCAAACCTCCTGATTTTCCACATGTCTTTACTAGCCGACTAAATCTGAATTCGGCTTTGTTTCATAGAACAGTGCAAAGAATATATACTGCCTTTGGAGTGACTGCTGCTGCTCTTGCTGTGACGAAAATTACACTCCCATGAGAAATGGAACTGAATTGTCCTTAGGAAAGATGATAGACGTTGTATTGAGTCTTTGTGCTGTTCAGCTCAAGGTGGCTGTGACATTAATATAAGAGCTGTTAATGACAGCTGCTAATTTTGGAAGCTGATAGTATAATGAAAGCGGATGTTACGTGGAAGACTTTAATAATTGCTTATGAAGAAGGCTATCACAAACTCTTCTGTCTTTTAGTAACCCTCAAATAGATGTGATAAATTAAAGATGTCTGTGGCATGGTATGTTGATAGTTTGAGAAGTGATGGTGTCTTAAAATGACATTCCTGTATGGGCCTTTCTTAAGCTTAAAACTGAAGAATTTGCTTGTAAATCTTAAACTGGATTTGCATTTCAGCTATGTATTTTAATTTTGGTCAAGATGTCCTTTATCGGTAATATCGGGGGGTTTGTTTCTGGGGGATTTTCTTGGTCTTTTGTATTTCTGGCGGTTTTTGTTGTTGAGGGGTTTTGATTTGATTTTAATTGTTTTCATCTGTAATGAATATCTGCATCTTGTATATAAAGTTCTCTGTGTCTTAGAATATGGAACTTTGGTTGGACGATTGCATGTGTATTTTTTGTAGACCTGTAAACTGTTCTATGACTGCCAGAATACAAGTTCATTCTGTTTGGTTTGTGGTCCCAAACTTCTATTTTTACCTCTCTTTCATCCTCTTTTACTCTCTGACTTTCTCTACCATCTCATTCTCCTCTGACTGTATCTGGGCAGCTCTGCCTTCTGAGAAGGTCAAGTGGTAGGGTGTCAGAAGGTGATCATGCAGTTTTGGTCAAATAGTATTCTACAGAGTGTCCAACCTCTTAAAAGAAAAGCTTCACTTTGCTTCTGTGCTCCCAAGATAAATGGAGATGTATGTTTGGACATTGTATGTTAGTAATTCGCTTTTTGAATAACAATCCTTGTATTTGAGTAGTCTCTGTACTTGTTTTCATGTAGCAGAGGTTAGAAAGCTGTTGACTTCAGAACAGCATCCTGTCCACTGGCAACTTAATAGGCAAAACCAGAAATTTTTTAGTAGTCATCCTATTAAAATAATATGTTAGAGTATCTGGTAGTGATAATAAAACTAATAGACTAAGCCATAACCAGTTCCTTTTGATCTTACAAAAGAGGTTTGAAAAGTGATGTAAAATCTTAAGCACCATCTGAAGTTAGTACTATGTATGAAGAAAAACATTTGATATGTTTTTGTCTCTGTCCTATGTTCTTGATTATTCTTTCAACTTGAGGCTTTTTGAAAATGCTGAACTGTTATGAATGACTGGACTTTAAGTTGAATGATAGTACTCAAAAATTAAGAACATTTTTGGTTATGTAGATGAGTAGCTCTTAGGTTTTCATTTTGAAACTGTAACGTGTCAGATATCTGTGCACTACCATTTTAAGAAAAAGCTTTTTCCACTCAGAGCTTAATTCTCAATTTAGAAACATTCCAAATAACATGACGTTTGGGTACTCTATAGTACAGCACAGGAGTTGTGGTTGTTTTCCATTGTGGAAAGCCTTAGTGTGTATTCCATGGGAATGGTCAAATTGTTCCTTTTTGGATGCCTAATAGTGGAGATTTGGATCTGAAGGGAATCTTGAAGAGGCATGTAGGCTGGTTTTTAGCTTTGTTTAGAGATTTTTAATTTTTTTAATTTTCTATTCCAGATAGATAAGCTATGGTTTTGGCCAAGGAAAGAGTTGCTGGAGTTTGCAATTGCAGGTGCAGAATGTCACAAACAGTGTTTGTAAATCTAACGAAAGAGTAGGCATACTGAAAGATGCTTTAGGTTTCTTTGAAAAGTGTGAAGAAAAAAAAGGTACAGGCTTTGTGGGCAGATAGCAGGAGTTCAAGGTTAAAGTTTATACCTGTGATTGTCTAAAACAGGACTGTTGTTATCACTTGTCATGGCTGCTGTATAAAAATCCTGTCTACAGAAGTAGTCTTCAGTTCTAATAAAGCAGGTATTTTACATAAATGCATTGAACTTTCGGGTGCATGTATGGTCATTTGTATCCTGTGCAACTGTAAGTTTAAGGCTTACTGGTTTATCTGGAAGATTATTAATAATTAGGCCTGTGGGAGTAGAGAAGTTGTAGGTTATTGACAGTTATCTTCTTTTTAGGGCATGGTTGCTGATGTGAATGCAAATTGAAAATGGTACTTCTGTGTTGTGGGAGTTGCCTAAAGAGAAACTGGTTAGGAACATGAAAGTGCTACTTTGTGCAGCTCAACATCCTTGTAAATAATATGTTTTCAAGCTGTTTGACAATTGTTCTTGAATGCTTATGTTCAGCTTTCCTGTTTTTTCTGCTGCCTTTGATAAGGTGATACTTGGAAGCATGTCACTGTTTGTTGTACCTTTTTTTATGTGTGCAATATTGGAATACATCTAGCTAAATCTGAGCTTTCTTGACTGATATGAGTTGTGCTTCTGCTTCTGGGCTTCTGGTGTCCCCACAGTGCTGCCTTGCAATCTTTCCATCATACAGTGCTGCCTGCTGTTCTCTGACACTAAGTCAGCTAGCTAGGGTAACACTTGAAAACTGAGGTCTAGGTGTGTCTATGAAAATTTGAAATTTCACACTCATAAATAAGACCTGTGAATTCTGACTCTGCATTATCAAAAAGGTATGAGACAGTTCTCCATCTGTGAATATTTCTGAAACTTAATCTTCTTACCTGACTAAATTTCCAAATGTGCATAAATTACTGTCATTGCTGTCTCAAACCCGGCCCTAAAAAAAGAAAAAAAATTCCTCTAATGCTGAAAAAAAATTTTAGCGCTCTTTCTAATGGGGAATGGAGTAGATGAGATGAAAGGAAAATAAAAGCAGTCTGAACTGTCTATTCCTGTGAATTGCTCAGATACGCAGCTGGCTACCAATATTGGCACAACTGTAAGAGTATGTGGTATTTTCTTCAAGAATGCTATAGTAGTTTCATCCATAATGAGTTAGGCAATAGCCATAGATTTCCTGAACCTACTGAGTCACTTCTGTGCACTGATACCTTAGGCTGAAATGTCAATTGGTTGCTTGTTTTCTGATAGGTTGTAAATTCACTGCAGCAACAGACACAAGCTACATCTCCTCCAGTTCCTGAACCTCACACGCTCACTACTGTGGCTCAAGCAGATCCACTTGTTAGAAGACAGCGAGTACAGGACCTTATGGCACAGATGCAGGGCCCATATAACTTCATGCAGGTATGATAACACCACCCTACTGTGAAGCTAGAACCAAAGAAACAGAAAAGCACTTTCTGGATGTTAGTCATGAGTTAGAGATCTGCTGTAGTAATTCAGAAAATAAAACGGTCTTGCAAACCACATAGTACTGCATGGCAAGATTTTGTCCAAGCCCACAAACCTGTATTGATCTCAAAATAAAATTAGAATGTTTAGCTTTTCAGTTATTGTTTGTACTAAACCTACAGAGAAGGCACAAAGTTGTGTATCACTGGGTGCCACAATGTATTCTGCCTGAATTGAGATTAGCTGTAAAATATCCCTTATAAGTTAGTTTGAAATACGGTCTTACAAAAGACTGTCTACATGAGAATACTTCCTGGGTTTCTTCTGAAGGTTCTCTTTTAACCTCTGAAGCAGGAACCACCAGAAATGTGTTGGAAGGTAATAACACATCAGAAAAAGCCTCTCTTCCTCTTCCACAAGTAGACACCTTGGAAACAAGTGAGGCATACACTTCTGGTCCTTTTTTGTTTCTTCCTACAAAGTACTAATTTAGGATAAAGAACAGATTACTGTCTATTCTATCTGGCCATTAAAATCTCCTTCTACTTACCTTTTTTTTTTTTTGCAGATAAGATGCAATTTGTTTATGTGAACTGAATTTCTATTGTGATAAATGCGTTTGGATTTTTAACATCTTAATTGACTAAAACATAGGGTCAAAAAACTGCAATTGTGTAACTCTGGACTAAGCTCCCTTTATTGTGACCTGGATACTTCTGTACTCTGAATGTTAATATTTCTAAAATACAGTAAATTAAACTTTACTCGTTTGTTTTAATTTTTTCCAAGGATTCCATGCTGGAGTTTGAGAACCAAACACTTGATCCTGCCATTGTATCTGCACAGCCCATGAATCCAGCCCAGAATTTGGACATACCACAAATGGTTTGCCCTCCAGGTTAGTAATGTTAAATCTTAAACATAAGTATTAGCGAAACATGGAAGTCATGGATTAGAAATTCTTCAGTTAGTGCTGCACAGTAAAGATAAGCACTTGTAGACATATTCTTGCTTGCTTCCAAGATTTTGCTTGGAAGTGGGGAACACTTTTAACTTTTTTTTTTAATGGACAAAGAGTTTTGCTTGCCTTTCTGATACTGGTGAATTATTTTGAACAACTGGAAAAAACATACTTTGCATGGAAATGGTAATTGTTTTTTTTAGTATAGCTTTGCTATACCAAAGACATTATCATCTTTATGGTGATGAGCTTTCAAATAACTAAATTAGGTTAAAAATGGTAATACTAATTTGTAAAAGCTCTGATTGTACTGTGTAATAAATTATTTTACTTCAGTTCATGCTGAGTCAAGACTTGCCCAGCCTAATCAAGTCCCTGTGCAACCAGAAGCTACACAGGTAATGTGTTCAGTAAATTGTATTTTGGATTTTAAACTTATTTTAGTTTTGATCTATGTTAGAATAGGATTTAATTCCTAACTATATGAGAGTCAAAGAAAAAGCTGAAGGTCTAATAAATCTATTACCTCCATTACTCTAAGCATCACTATATGCAGGTTTTAAGCCATGCTGCCACTGCATAATTTCTGTAGTGGAGCCTTATCAAGCATTACCCTGTTAGAAAACAAGCCAGGTTCAAGGTTGAAGTGCAAGTTTATTGAGGAAACCACATTTCTGATTAGAGACCTCTTCAGCTGAAGGGCACAAGCACAGAAGCAGTTGGAGTTTGCACTGCTCATTCGAGCGGCCCAGTGTGGACTCCCCAGCAGTGCTTTCAATCTGTGGAGCTCACCTCATTCAGTCTTCAAAATCAGTTTGTGGGTGTGGTTTTACTTTCAACAGTTACTTCCAAGTGTGTTAAGCTGCCATCACTTTAAATTTGTGTCCTGTGTGACAGTGTTGAATGTCAAGTGATTTGTTCATGACTGAGAGGAAGGATGTTCAGAATGCTGCTCTGTGTAGTCCTGTTCTGATACAGCAGTTGAATTTGAGGCTTCTCTGTGCATTCTATTCAAGACTGACTAAAAGTTTGACATGTCAATCTTTGCCTAGTAGTGTTCCCTTTCATGTTAAGCTATGTGTAATAAAAATTTTAACTTACATAGAAGCAACTTGTCCTTTATGGCGACAGAGGTGCCGACATCAAAATAACTCTACAGTCTGGATCTGTTCAAGTGGGTGTTGGACCACAAATAGATTTTAATGGATTAACTATGTAGTTTGCATTGTTTTTGACTAAGGATTAGTCACAGTTGCTCGTTTGGATAATCTTTTAATGCTGAGGGTTTAGAGCAGTCAGGGTTTGAATGCTGTTTTCATTTGAGGTTTTTCTGAAATTCAGAAGTACAAACTCTTAAACTTGCTTCTGCAGTATAAACTAAGTATTCGCCTTTTCCTTAAGGATGTCAGTTTCTTACTGAATTGTGTAGTGATAGAAGAACTTTCTGTTTTTGTATTGTGTGTGGCATTCCTGAAGGACTCTCCAGGTCTCAAGTAATTAACGTGACACTGCAGATGTTTGAAAACCAACCAAAAGCCTGGATAGATTGCATATATCTGAATATTAGTGTTACAAATTGCTTGCTTTATCCAGATTAGATCTGAAAATTCTAAGAGACTACAAGTGGCTTTTTTTTCTGTTTCCTCTGCACCTGCTGAAGTGCTAGTACTCTCAGGGGTTTTGTTGTTTTGTAGATGTCTCTGCACTATATTTATTTTACTGTTAAATGATGTCTGACTTCCATGGATTATTTTTATTTTCATTTTCCCTACTTCAGCCAGTGCTACCAATAATTCTCTTGGGGATCTTCAAAGCAGTGACTAAAACTCACTCCCTTTTGAATTTTAAGCAAGATGATGTGAACACACCCATCAGTTGTTGCCGGTTTTCTCTTAAAGTTCCCGGTAGCCTTAAATGTCAAGTCCTATGCTTTGTTTGCTAGAGTTTTCACTAGACTCTTGAGTAGGGGAGCAAAGGTGGTAAAATGAACATATGTAGTCTACTGGAAACCAACACTTCTCCATTGATGTGGCAGGCTGTACATAGTGTGTGGCATGTTAGAATGTATGTCTACTTGTTTAAAAGTACTTAATTTTTAATGGTTGTAAAGACTTGCTATGATGCAGGCTTTTACTAGGGAGTGCCATTCATTCCAGGGTTCTCTGATATTCTTTTTAATAAAACTGTGTGTGAGCATCAGCTGACTTCTTGGGGCTTTGGGATTTATTTTCTCAGGTTCCCTTGGTTTCTTCTACAAGTGAGGGATACACAGCCTCCCAACCCATGTATCAGCCTTCTCACACAACAGAGCAACGGCCACAGAAAGAATCAATTGACCAGATTCAGGCAAGTCAGATTTCATGGGGAATGGGGGGGAGGACTCGGAATGTGTGATCAAATGTTAGTCTTATGTTTCTTTGTAAATAAAATACTGTAATTTTTAGTTACCTATTAATGGAGCTGCCTAATTTCTATCCAATTTTACAGTTTTGAGCCTGTCTGTATACAGTAAGTCATTCACAGTAAGATTATTTTTTAAATATACAGTCTGTTCAGTTAGAAGAAATGTGCCAAGATCAGCATGTGAGCATCAGTGTTGTTGGCCTATGAAGTAAAACTTTTCTCACACTGCCTAGCATATTGCACAGAAACTTGTTCACTTACCACTGTAGCTCATTCTAGTTGTTTCAAGTTAACAAAAGAGAAGGCCGCTACATTTTTTCCTCCTATTTTTCTTTTGTGACTAAGGCTGTTGAGCTGAAGTAGAAAATACTCATGTGTTAAGGTGAATCTATGATGTCGCCACTATAAGTGAAGTTTTATGGTTTTGGTATTAATCAAATAATGCTGAAGTTTTTTGTTTTAATTATTAGGCTTCAATGTCTCTGAATGCAGACCAGACCCCATCATCATCATCACTTCCCACTGCATCCCAGCCACAGGTGTTCCCAGCTGGAACTAGCAAACCTTTGCATAGCAGCGGAATCAATGTTAATGCAGCTCCATTCCAATCCATGCAAACAGTGAGTAGTAAATTAATGTTAAGTCCCTTTGTTTTGGTANTTTTTTTTTTTTTGCTGTATGAACTCTGAAATCAGTAATGAAATTAGAAAAAGCACTCTTTGGTTACTCACATGTCTTAGGCTTGCGTACTTGTTCACATGATGCGATGAGAAATCATAAAGAACAAATTGCACAAGAGCTGTTTTTTGTAACATTATAGGTATTCAACATGAATGCGCCTGTTCCTCCTGTTAATGAGCCAGAAACGCTTAAGCAGCAAAATCAGTACCAGGCCAGTTACAGCCAGAGTTTCTCCAATCAGCCTCACCAAGTGGAACAATCAGATCTTCAGCAAGAACAACTCCAGACAGGTAAACATACTTTAGCAGAAACTAAAATGGCGATAGGAGCAGTAGAGCAGATGATCAGGCTGTGGAGTTCCAGATGATACATAGCAAAGTATCTCACACTTTCTGAAATGTTGCTGGTCTTGAAGCTTTTCCTTGAAGTATGTGTGTGGGTTTTTTTATTCTGTCAGGGATTGAAATTCAGTATGTGTATCTCCAACTGTTCAGAGATTTTCACCACTTGATTCAGTCTTACATAGGTTTAAAAACCATGAACAGGGTGAATGATCATCCTAAATATGAAAGCAGTATAGTGGAGTACTTGTTCTGGTGATATTAAAGTCAAATGTTCCTTAAATGTGCTTTAAAACTGAGGTACTGTTTGAGATGATGTTTTAAAAGGAAATAGTAACCAGAAATTGAGAGCAAATAGAGGCTGCTGTTTACAGATGGTGTAAGGTTCATAAAGATCTAGGAACTTGCTAAAATCAGTTAAATGTGATTCAAATGCAGCAGGTAAAATGTTTTCCAAGTTAGCACCTTCAAAAAAAGAAACAGTAAAATAAAGTCTACATGAAAAGCTACTGTTCTCTCAGCACTCTTGTTTTCTGCTGAGATAATGTTTGCAGCTAGAGAGGGATTTTGAGTGAAGGACACAAGACAGATGAAATTGTCAAAAGTGCTAACAACTACTGGAGCAAGGGAAAAGAGCATCATCCTTTTTCTCTGTAACATTCTTTCTGCCTTGTGTATATGATATCCCGGGGGATGCTGGTGTTAAAGATGCCTTGCAATAGAGACAGTTAATATAACTGAAACCGTTCCTACACAGAAAACGCAGTGGCTTCAGAACAAAACCTGCATGCTAATCATCACCTCATGCATTCCACTCGAACCCATGGGAAGTTGAGGAGAGAGATCTGTGCACAAGTTCCATAGCACTCTGGCTGGGTGAAGTAGACAGAAAGTTGTCTTCCGTCCTGCATATGAGGAGGACTTTATCACCCGAAGTTTTCTCTTGAGATCTTGCTTCAGCATTTATCAGGCTAAATTATACAGCTGCTTTGTCCTTAAAATAGTGCATTCCATCTTCTGTTATGCATATTGAGCTTATAGCCCTCAGATTGTATATATGGGAACATAAACATGCACAGATTTTTATACTAACATCTTTTTCTCCCCACTTCCAATACAGTGGTTGGTACTTACCATGGTTCCCCGGACCAGACCCATCAAGTGGCGGGTAACCACCAGCAGCCTCCCCAACAAAACACTGGATTTCCACGTAACAGTCAGCCTTACTATAACAGTCGAGGAGTGTCTCGTGGTGGATCACGTGGAGCTCGTGGCTTAATGAATGGTTACAGGGGACCAGCAAATGGATTTAGAGGTAAACTTCTAAATAAAACTTTCATTTGGCTTTTTGCTTACTTCTGGAAACACCATGTTGAGATATCAGGTGTGTTAAACTGTCCTGTTATTTTTATACTGTAGTAGTATCTCAGATACTGAAACTTGTAAAAATTCTGTTTGCTTTGGCTGACTTTAAAATCTAGGTGTTTGGTTAGGCTTCCTACTAGGATGTAAAATTTTAAAAGGAACAATTTTTTTGTTTTTTTGCTCTGCACTGAGAACTTTGTGTTAGTTTGATTACGCATCACAGAAATACTCAACAGAATTCCACAACCATCAAGTGAGGAATTCAGATACCATTTGGTATTTCAAAAATTAAAAATATGCTGATACTACTGTAACAGAAGAAAATAAAGTTCCATGTTTCATCATACTGAGAACAGGCTGGGTAATGTAGAATACAAGAAAAAAGCCCAAAAGTCATTACTCTGAAGGAGTTAAAATGAGCAGAGGATCAATACTGTAGAGCTGGATGAAGAGGAGCCACCTCAGTGATTCCTTGGGATTTTTAGTTGTGGCTGTCCAGTGTTAAAGTTGTGTATGTTAGAATGGGAGAGATGTCAGCTTCCTTGTCAGGTGTCTTGGGGTTAGCTACAGTACTGTTAGCCTTTGTGTTCTCTTCCTCCTGAGGCTGGAGAACAGAGGAGAAACCTGAGTAACAAAAGTACAGCTGATTGTAGTGTAGGGAATGCAGTGGGTGCTACTTGTCTGCTTAAAATTGACTTGGATTCCTGGTGTTAGAGACCCTTGGGACCAGAGCCTTCCTTGGACATGATGGTTCTTAGTATTTTGGACAGTTTTGGTTCAGGGGCAGCTTCTTACTTGATGTTGGTCTTAATTCTTGTATTTTGTAATGGTATTAGCACTGATGTTGCAAACATTTGCTTGACTTGCAGGTAAACAGTACTTGCTAAAGGGGTGGTTTTCCTCAGATTTAGGTAAAATGTTGTTACTGATTTTCTTTATATGGTAGCTTAAAGTAATGGGCTATCATTTCGAAGTGAAAGATTTGTACCCTCTTACTTAGGAGGATACGATGGCTACCGTCCTTCCTTTTCCAACACTCCAAACAGTGGTTACACGCAGCCTCAATTCAATGCTCCTCGGGATTATTCAAACTACCAGCGGGTAAGCTAGTACTATGTTGCAACAGTCAAGAGGTAGAGGAAGAAATGTACCTGTCAACACAACCACTCAAAACTATTAGTGAAAGTTTTGATGAGGACACTATTGATGGTGAAAACAAGTTTCACGTACTAAGCAGATACTTAAAAATACTGGAATGTTAAATGGCTGGTTATAATTGGGAATAAATAAACCTGTTTGACTTCTTGATCTCTGAAGGAAAATTAGTCCGGTAACTAAAGCATGGCTGAGTGAATTATGAAGAATTCTTTCTCTGAAAGGAATTATTTCACAGCTTTGTCAGAAAGAAGCTTCAAGAATAACTTAACTGTTGAAATTAATTTTTGAAATTTGTTTGGAATTTTGTCTTCTGCAATGTTGACACTCTGAAATAAATCTATTTATATTTCTTATTTGTATTGAACAACATTATATATAACTGAGGAGAGAATTTGTCATTGTATTTTTCTATACCTATGAACTACTAGTATGAGTAAGGATATATATATATAGCTCACAGAATACTAGATGTTGAAGTCACATGTGTTTTGTCGGTGCATATTGTTCTAAAAGCTCCTTAGTTTATTTGGAATGAATAGCTCCCTAAAACATAAAATACTCAGATCTTACGTTGTAACTCTTCACTTCTCTTGTTCAGGATGGGTATCAACAGAATTTCAAACGTGGCTCTGGACAGAGTGGACCTCGGGGAGCTCCTAGAGGTAATTGCTGAATAGTGAATAATGGATTTGGACAGAATGGAAGTTTTTGTCCAAGTCCTAGTGAGTGGCCTTTAAAAAGCAACCGTACTCCTTTTCAGCTGGTCACAATTGAAAAATCACCTTCCTTTCCTCTGACCTCACAACTGACCCTGCTTTTGAAGAGGTTTTGAACTTGGAGAAACTCTTGAGGGCCCTGTTATCCAAGTTACTGATCCATTGAACTTGTGGAAATTTAGTTGGCCTTAGAATGAGGAGTTCTTTGAAAAGAAGCTACAATGGTTGCTTTTGACACTTCAAATGTAGCTGAATAATTTGGTTGGCTTTTACTAATGAAAATTTAGGATAGTGATTTTTTTCATTTCTTTGAGGTTTATCATGACTTAACTGTCTACTTAGTAAATGCATTAGTAGTTTGCAAGTAAGCCTTGCTTATAAGGCAGATACTGGCTTGAGCTGGTTGTCGGCCTTCAAAATTCTGTATTAATCTCCCTAAAAGATGTCCTCCTGCATCTGTTGTAGAAATAGCACTCTAAGATGCTTTTGTATATAAGGATACAAAAGCCTGTTCCTTGATCCTACAGAATTGTTGCCTTTAGCGTATGGAATTGTTGTCCTGTAGCTTCATAAGTGTTTGTGTTCATCTGAGAAAACAAAAAACCCACATACATAATGAGGTTGTAGTTGAATTTACACGTTTTGCTTTCAACACTATTCAGTTTTATATACAGAGTGTGAGAGGTAGCCTTGCACTGGAAGGAAAAGAATGGAAGTTAAAGGAAGTTATTAAAGGAGAAAAGCTAAAACATGATTTGTTAGGTGACAGTACTTACATTTAATATGCAGTAAACCCTACAATTATTCTCAATTATTCTTCACATTACTGACAAACTTTTCATTTCAGTCTTGCTTCATATCTTCATGACTTGATTTTTCTTTTTGTAAAGTTGTAAAGACAGGTTATATGCTGTTGAGTTTTGAATTGAAAAAGCTTTTATAACTATATATAGTCTAGATACACACCTTGGAATTCTTACTTCATTGTAGGCCAGAACATTTAGGATTTTTATTTTTTAAAATAACCTGACTTCATAATACATATGCCTTTTAATATGTTTTCTAGGTCGTGGAGGGCCCCCAAGACCAAACAGAGGGATGCCTCAAATGAATACTCAGCAAGTGAATTAAACCAATTCACAGGATTACATTAAATGCCAAAAACACACTGGCCAGTGTACTATACATGTCCCTTACAGGAAGTTTGTTGAAAGGGACTATTTTCATTACCCATAATGACAGGACTACAGTTGCCAGCTTTATTATTACCTGGATATGGAAAGAAATAAAACAACGTTTACTCTGCATGTTCTGTCCTAAGCATCATCTTGAGCCTTGCACATGAGATTCAGATTCCTCACCTTTGCTAAGAGTAAAGCAATTTTCAGGGTGAATCAATCTCCGTGGTTAACTGAAGGTGGTAGGAAAAAGCAAAGACTTGCTTCTGACATTTAAAAGTGACATAAATTGAGAAAAAAATCTGCTAATTTGCAAACATTTACTGTGGTGGCAGTTGACAAAACTTAATGTTCCCATGAAAAGGATGGAAAAAGGTGAGGTGTGGCTTGGTAGATCAACTGCATTTCAGCTTTTTCTTATTAAATTGAAGCACTGAACAATTAAAGATGAGTAGCAATGCCTATTTCCGTAAACAGACCAATAGGCTTATAGCACCCAGTTTTGACAAAGAAGCAGCACCCTTAGCTACAGCACTCCTTGTCACCAGGGCCCTGTTTACTGTGGCTAAAGACATAAGATCGCTTGCATAACTGCTAATGTAACTGTGTAATTTTATTTTTTAAAAAGGCAAAAGAACGCTTTGATTTGGCACTTCAACAAAATTATAAAATCATAGAATTAAGGTTGGAAAAGACCCTTAAGATCATCCAGTCCAACCATTAACCTACCGCCACCAAGTCTACCCTTAGACCCTGTCCTTAAGCACTGCATCTACCCGTCT
>VXBZ01004530.1:560287-633395 GCA_013399135.1 Heliornis fulica | reverse complement strand
CAGCCTGTCCAGATCCCTCTGCAGGGCCTTCCTACCCTCTAGCAGATCGACACTTCCACACGGTTTGGTGTCATCTGCAAACTTACTGAGGGTGCATTCAATCCCCTCATCCAGATCATCTATGAAGATATTGAACAGAATATTCCCCAACACAGCCCTGGGGAACACCACTGGTGACCGGTCACCAATTGGATTTGGCTCCATTCACCACCACTCTCTGGGCTCGGCCATCCGGCCAGTTTTTAACCCAGTGCAGAGTGCACTTGTCCAAGGCATGAGCAGCCAGCTTCTGCAGGACAATGCTGTGAGAGACAGTGTCAAAGGCCTTGCTGAAGTCCAAGTAGACAACATCCACAGCCTTCCCCTCATCCACTAAACGTGTCACCTTGTCATAGAAGGAGACCAGGTTAGTGAAGCAGGACCTGCCCTTCATAAACCCGTGCTGGCTGAGCCTGATCCCCTGGTTGTCCTGCACCTGCTGCATGATGGCGCTCAGGATGATCTGTTCCGTTTTGCAACAGATGTGAGCTATAATCTGGATGGTCACTGTATATTTGATGTGAAGTATTTAGATAACTCTTCGAAACACTTTTTAAATTTCTTTGATAGCAATGACTTTTGTAAGGATTGGTATTCTCTATCATTCCTTATGACTTGTACATTGTCTGTCACTAATCCTTGACCTTGCTGTATTATCACCTAAATAACTGATGCCGGTACTGATGGAAATCTCTAATGGATAATCATAACACTTTTGGTCACGTGTCCTTTTGTCTTTCCTGCAGCCTTGAAGGTTTTAAGAAATCTCAAATGCCTGCTGCTGCCGCCCTTTTAATTGCTATCTTTTGAAAAGCACCAGTATGTGTTTAAAATGATTTCCCCTTTTAAGGGAAATGACAGCCAGCAGTTACAGTTCTAATGGTATAAGCAAGACAAATAAAACATGTTTATAAAAATTGTATCCTGGAACACTGGTTTCAGCGACTGAAACAAATCTAATGTAACAGCGCGACACTGCGTAAGACTGTTCTTGGTTGGATTTTTTCCCCCAGTAGATTCTCTCTTCCTGAATAGATGCAAACTCTCTTCCTATTTTTCTGATTTTGTTCTAATAGCTGGGATGAGTTTCCTTTTCATCAAGGCAGCAATGTATAAGAGAAGTGGCATAAGACTAAGAGCTGGAAAATACCAAGTCTTATTCAAGTTGTACTGTGTACTTGTGGTACAGTCTTTGGAAAATCACTTGTGCCTACCTTTTGCGCACATGCACTCTCTCTGCAGTGGGGAGAATATATTGATAGCTGCCTCCATAGAGGTATTGGTAGTTCTGTTGCTTTCTATAGCACGTGCAAGAAGAAAAAGTGCTATTATATCTTAAGTATTGCTCATCAAAAAAATTCCTACCTGTGGAAAGGTGAAATTAAGGAACAGCTGTATGTTGTTTGTTATATACAAAACTGAAGGTCGTTTTCACTCAGAGGGTCATTTCTACTTTGTATCACAACTTGAACTTTCAGAACTTGTAGTCAGATATTTTGACTTCATTGTGAACTAATCTGAGACCCCATATGAGTAGGGTATTATCACTTTTCCATTTTCTGTGTGAAGAGCGCAAATGAGAAAAGTTTTTACTGAGAGAAGTGATAAATGTAATATTGTGAAGACAATATTACACACCAGGCATATTGAAACGATGCTGATAGCTAGAAGCAGCAGTTTTAGTCAAGGCCTAGAAATATTCCGTACCAGTATAACAATACAAACCGCAGTCTGGTGAGAAGTTGCTGTTCTCTTTTTTTTCTTTTTTTCTTTTTTTTTTTCAAGTTATTCCTGAGATAATAGTCCCAACTGTTTTTTAATTGGAAAAAAATAAAAAGACAAAACTTTTAATATTGATCTGATGTAGGGAAACTGTGAATTCTCTTAAGTTTACTTTTTTTGTGCTTTGGCTTTTTAAATGGTTGGTAGAACACAAGCTGTTTAGCTTTTCCAATTGGACACTAAATGCTTCTTTAACAGCTGGATGTAGTTCGACAGTAAACTTGCAGCATACTGAATTGAAGACCACTGAATGGATCAGAACATTCCACTTAAAGGTTTTGGGTTTGGTTTCTTAAAATTATTAATAAAACATGAGGTAGTAGAGAGGCCTCTTGAGATTCAACTTTTTATGTATGAAAATGGTCTTTAGAGTAGCCGCTCTGCGGTGTGCTGATAGGAGATGTGTTAGAGTAGTAACTGAGACAAGTACATAACGTGTAATCTGGGAATTTGCACTGACTCATTGACTCTCAATACATGCATCTAATAAACCGTATACTCAGAAATTGGCTTGAGTCCCAGTATGGCACATAGATCCAACTAACTGGATTTCTAGTGGCAGTTCTGGGCTGGTGCTGTTGTGGAGCCCTTCCTAGATGCTGGGGATGAGCTGCAGGTACCTGGACTCCATGCCTGTGCTAGGGAAGCGTGAGTAACTAGCAAAGCGCTACTTCTGAGCTGGTGTGTAGACACATCACCTGTACTCCTTGGTAGCTTTACTTGATTCTTCTGTGAACTGGTGTTTTGGGAACAAGCAGACTAGTTGTGACTGCCCACTTGCCTTTCAGCTATGCTGAGGAAACACTGATTCTTATTTTGCAGGGGCTTTGTTATCTGATACTGCTAGGCTGTGAGCACTTGGTGGTGTGTGTCTGAGAACAAACCTCTAGCCTCAGTGTCTTATTTCCTCTTGGTCGCAATACAAGGATTCTTGAGTAAATAATTTATAAATCACTCAAGTTTCCAGATGTTTCTACCTAATGTTACTGTGGGAAAATCAGATCCTTCCTAGACATCCTACAGCTTAAATACTTTAATTTTGGAATTGTTTGCTGTTGTCTCATAGCCAAGGTCAATGTTGTAGACGTAAGATGTAGGCATCTTACGTCTATGTTCTTTCTGTGTTCAGGCTGCCTTTCTAAAAGAACAGCACCAATATGACACTTGGATTTTGCTGTGGAGGGAGTTAGACATCACATAACCCATTTTCTTACCTAGATGCTGTTTTTTTATGTATAGAAATCTCTAAAGCATCACAGCATTCGGAGTAGTTGGGAGAGTAATGTTGACTTTTCTGTTAATAGCAGGTTAATGTATTCCACTGGGACTTCAGAACTTTCAGAGAACTTTGTGACCTTAAAAATGTGTTTTCTTGAAATGTTCTGCTGACCTTTTTTGTTGGGTAGTGTTTGATCTGGTTAGATGTTACCTTCACATGTGTCTTGCAGACTGGATCAGGCTTCCTTCTTTTCCCAAATGGTGTTAGAGAAATGTATTGAAAGGGCTTTAATTCTAGGCACATATTGAAAAGATAAATGATGCAGGTGAAAAAATAGCTAAACTTCACATGACTAAAAGCAAGGAGGGCAAAACTTATGGTCCATCTGAAAAAAAAAAAAAACCCCACAACCAATTATAAAAAAAAAATTTATCTTCCTGTTCAATGGGGTGGGGTTTGCTTGAGTGTTTTGTTGTTGGGGTTTTTTTGTTTTAAGTTCTCACATTGCCTAAACTGAGTACTTTCCTTAACCTCCTCTTGGCAAGAACCATTTGCACATCTGAGAGAGGTGTTTAAGCTCAGTGGACAAAACTGCTGTATTATTTTCTCCCCTCCAGAGTCTTGTGTGGCTACAATGGGCCATGAGAACACTGCTCGTTAACCAGACCCATTAATGATGCTGCCAATCATGTCTGCAACAAAAAAGATCACCTCTCTTTCTCCTGAAAAACTATACTTAATTAAAGTGTGTGCAAAGTATCCAGATGGCAACTTTGAGATGGAGTTTTATAGCTGGAATTGAGGTTTGTGACTATAGTCCTTGAAATCTATGTGTCTGGGCTTACTGTATTCTATTGGCATTGAACAGGGATGGGACTGGAGTGGGTTTTGCTGGAGCTGGCACCAACTGAGGTCTACAGTTGGGGGGAGGTTGGTGAGGGGAGGTGGTCTTCTGCATCACTGAAAATTGGTGCCTAATCGGAAATTCTCCTCAACAATAAAACTTCCCTTGTGGACTTAGATGATTTCCTTATTTAAATATGCCAAGTGGGAACACATGTAGCTTCCTTCTGATTTTCTCTAAATGACAAAATTGCTTTAAATTTATTTACTCCATCACATCAGTGTCTGAGTGTTTCAGTCTGGTCCTGGCTGTTAGGGAAGAAGCTTTGTCATAAACTGGGAAAGATCTCTTATTTAGCATCAGATAAGCACACCTAATGGTCATGAACACTAATCCTTAAACTATAATGTGTTCAGCCAGTTTGGTTTTGGAGGTCTTTCAGACACTGTTTCCCAAGTACTCCTTGCGTTTATATTGAACTACTGTCATCCCAGTCAGTATGTTTTATGTGAGGAAAGGTTTCTATGCTTTTGAGATCCAGTATTTGGGATCTGATGTTGCATTTAAATCATCTAATATTAAAAGGAAAAGATGCTGTAGCAGACTTACATGTCACTTCTCCCCCCAGAAATAAGAACTGACCCTCTCCTGTCTATGAAAACCTACAAGGAGCATCTGGGATCTCTGCCCCTGTTCCTACAGGGTTTCCCAACCCAGGCGGTGTGGAATTGGTGTGGTATAGCTGAGTTTCTAGCGAGAAATGAGTTTTCTAAGTGGTTTGACTAGGGGAAGAGATGCTATTTGATTAGCAGCTTGCTTAGGCTTTTTGAATATAATGCAGTTAAAGTTATTTCTGGCTCTGTATATCTGGCCTTAATAGGAGGAAATCTGGCTTCCAAAATCTGCATTCTAAAGTCAGTTTGAGTGGTGGTTCAGGGAACTGTATTGGGACAAAGTTTTTCTAGCTTGGCGTTTTGTTCTGAACTAACGTTTAGTTTATTGGTGTTAGCTCTTGCTGCCTTTATTAACCCACTGATCTTTAAAGCCTGTTCCCCCTGCACACGCTTTTCAGTGCTCATAAAATAATCAGACGGGTCTAACTATCCCAGCTCCAACTGTGGCAGCCACTTTCTTCTTCCTACAAAATGTACTCATACCCGGTGGTGGATTGGGAGTACATCTGAAATCACGGTATCTTCACAGTTACCCTTTAGACTTCTAGTAAATTGTATTTGGTTTTTTGGGCTTTTTTTTTTTTAAGCTACTCAATTTTAGAATAAATTTTAGTAATGTATCTACCATAAAAATAAGTCTTCAGAGTTGCGTTTAATTGTCAAATTTGATTTTTCTGATGGCCTTAAAACATACCTGTACATATGTCTTTGCAGTTCTTTAACTCTACGTTTAAGACAAATTGGTCCACGGCTTATGTAAACACTTGAAAAAATAAATCTATTTAAATGTTTTCTGTCCTTCCCTTTTAAGCAAGTATTTTGTACCTTTTCCCCAGGGTGCTGTCTTGCCACACGTGTTCCATTGGTGGTTTTGCCTCAGAAACTGGGTTTATCTCCTCAAAAAATTACTATTCTACAGCCTTTAGTGCTATTAATAGAATAGTTTGATCCTACTTTTGCTATATTTAAAATACCCCAAACTCCCACCAGCGGTATTGAACACCTTTTTTCCTACACTGCTACGTGTTTCTAAATCAGTCACTGTTCACATGTTGAAGTAAGCTTTCCTGGCAGCATTCGAAGCTAAGAGTAAATGGGTCTGTGTAAGTGGCTTGGCCCAACATGGGCACTGCAAGGACGGTGTCACAGGCTCCAGTGCTGAGGAAAGGTTCTGCTGCCGCTTTGAGACTGAATTTCTTGTCGCTGAAACCCCTTACTGGGCCCGAAGCCACGTCGGGTTGGTGGGTCGAGTTCCTCTAGCAGCTCCGCAGATTCCCCCAGCCCAGCCTTTCCCGGGCTCTGAGTCTCGCAGGGCGGCGGGGCTCCGAACGGGGCCGGGGTTGCCAGCTTTAGCGTCGGACAGCGGACGTCGTGTGACTTCTCCGAGCCTTGCCCTGCCTTTCTGCCGCGCTCTGCGTCCCAGCGCCCGCCTTTCCCTCACGGAGCGAGCCGCGGCGTGAAAGGGGGCGGGAGCTTCGCCCCGCTATCCGGCCGCTCCGTGCTCGGCAACGAACTAAGCCGGCAGGGGAAGCGCTGGCTCCAGCGTGCGCCCCGCGCTCCGAGACCCGTCCCTGGGGTTGGCCAAGCTAAGACCCTGGTGGTGGTGCGGTGCGGACAGCCAGACTCCTGCCTGACACACACGTGTGTATATAACCAATATACTCGCGCAGGCGGAAAGCGGGGCAGACTCTGGGTCCTGCGCGGCAGACTCTGGATCCTGCGCGGCGCCCGGGCCCTCGTCATTCCCACGTGGTGCGCCGTGAGCCGCCGTAGTGTCCGCGGCGACTAAGGGGGCGACAGGGGCGGAGGCATCGTGTCAGGGCCGGGGGAGGCCCGGTCGCCCCGCGGCCATGCAGCGCCGGAAGGTGGACAACCGCATTCGGGTCCTGATCGAGAACGGGGTGGCCGAGCGGCAGCGAGGCCTCTTCGTGGTGGTCGGCGACCGCGGGAAGGATCAGGTAACACCGCACGGCGGGCAGAGGGGTCCGCGGGGCGTGTGTATGGGGAGCGATGCTGAAGCGGGCCTGTGCGGCCTGCGGCGCCTCAGGGCCGTGCGGGGCTGGGGAGGACGTGGGAGGCGGCGTGTCCCGTCTCCTGTCCGAGACCCCGTGGGTCGGAACGTTTCTCTTCTACGGCAAACCGAGGCGGCAGCTGATCCCCGGCCCGGCCATGAGGCGCTGCGGCTGGCTAGCGGAGCCGCGGCTGGTGGCTGAGGCACCGCGTGGGTGTCGCCCTCCTGGAGCTCGGGCTGGACGTGCGCCCAGACCCGGCGTGAAGAAACCGAGCCGAGCTCACCGCCGCGACACGTGCTTCTCTTCAGAGACCCGTGGTTTTCGGGCGTGAAGGGCAAGAACAGCACGGCAAAGCTGGGACGGCTTAGGATAAGTGCAGTTAGCTCCGGTCCCCGGGGGTAGAATTACCGGCTTATAAAGCCCTCTCTAAGTAACGCGTTCATCAGGTACGAGGCGGTGGCCGTCGGTCCACCGTGGAAGTGGATGGCTGAGTTCCGATCTTCACAGAGGAGCTGGATTCCAGAGCAGCAAATGTGCATTCTGCATCCGCACAGGCCTGCGTGGCAGCGAGGCAGGTTGGGTTGCCAAACCCGCAAGAGGATCAAAATTCAAAGTGCAACCTTGTTGAATTGTAGGGGAAATCTGAAGTGTGTGGCACAAAATCTGTGTGGAGAGGCAAACGCTGGGAACTGTGCTTAGCCAGGAATAGTCACCTTCTGTTTGTGCAGTTAGCAGTTCTGCCCAAGAAGAGCACTAAGAAGGCGGCAGGTATAATTCAGTATGTTTGGTGTTATGCAGCCCTGAAGAAGGTGCAGACACACAGGCCCATGTGAAAAGCAGCGTAACCTTCTCAACACGTCAGGGGATCCTTCTGTTTTGTACAAGGTTTCTCAGTAGAGAACGTTAGCCGTAAAACAAAAGATGGAAAGCCGTTTGCTCTGATGTTAGCTTGTGAGTACAGCTGCTCACAAAGGTTTCCGTCTTTCGGCAGGTGGTTATACTTCATCACATGCTGTCTAAAGCTACGGTAAAGGCCAGACCCTCTGTCCTGTGGTGTTACAAAAAGGAGCTGGGCTTTAGTAGGTAAGATCTCTTGTGTGTCTCGTGCTGTGGTTGCTGCTCTGCGTGAAGCAAAATCTCTGCTGAGCTTAGGTTGTGTGATGGGGTTGTAAAGAGAAACAAGATTAGTTCTTGGAGGAGCTATGGGAAGTTTGGTCTTCCAGGACTGGTGTTTGGCTTCCACAATACAGTTGACACCAGCGCTAGGTACTTCTGGTTTCTTTCTGTAGTTCTAATGCCAACTATTGTCCTGGACTAATCTCACCCTCACTCTTTTTTTAATCTTAAAGGGCTAAACTTTAATTCCTCAGCTTTTTAGCCTTAGTGGTATTTAGGACCAAGAGCAGATTGAGCATTAGAATGTCTCCATTTTGCGAAAGTATGTAAAACTTTCTTAGATTTCGGCTCATACTTCCAGTCCACACACAGAGGTAGGAAGTGTTACCTGAAACTGCACGATTCCAAGCAAGCTGTTTTTGCAGCAGCAGCTGGTTCTGTGTGATATCCACCCCTGTGGGCTTGAAGGCACATGGGAACATACCAGGAAAGCAGTGGGTGTGATCCAAGTTGTTTTTTTTCCCTTGGAGGCTAGTCTCTGACTTCCAGTTAGGCTTGAACATAGGTCTGAATGTACTTTTCTCAAACCTTTTTCCAAGAAAACTTCTGTACACTTTTGTTCTCCAGCCACCGGAAGAAGAGGATGAGGCAGCTGCAGAAGAAGATTAAAAGTGGAACTTTAAACATCAAGGACGATGATCCTTTTGAGTTATTTATAGCAGCCACAAACATTCGCTACTGCTATTACAATGAAACTCATAAGATTCTCGGTAACACTTTTGGCATGTGTGTGCTTCAGGTAAGGTGTTAGACTATCAAGTTAAAGAATATTGCAATAGTGTCAGAGAAGTAGTAATTTTTTATTGTGTTATTTACATTAAAGTAGCCTTAAATATCTCTGACAAGTTTTGCGAGGGCAAGATAGCCTTGTTGATAGAACTTTGATGGGATGTTGGTGAATGCAAATGTAAAGTGTAAATTAAGCTTTGAGAAGTAATGTTTTTATGGTTTTTGCTCCTTCTAGCTGTGGTGGTGAGCTCTAGACAACTTTGGTGTTTTACTTATTTCCCAGGATTTTGAAGCCTTAACTCCAAACCTGCTAGCTAGGACTGTTGAAACAGTAGAAGGGGGTGGAATTGTGGTGATTCTCCTGAGAACTATGAACTCACTGAAGCAGCTCTATACAATGACAATGGTATGTTCATAACAATACTAAGTTTCACTTTTGGGTTTTTTTTGGCTGTGGTCTTTTCCCAATCCTTCATTCATCTGTGATGTGTCTTATGCTTAGGCAGTTCTGCCAACCTCTGTGACTTGAAATCCTGCTGTTAGGAGGAAGACACCTGCCATTCACAGAAGTGACTGTTCTTTTGTTTCGTGATAGATTTGTGAAGTATTTAAGCTCTCTGCCCATGTAACAGAAAGTTAAGTGAAAAATAAGCTCTTGGAGTGTTTTGTGACCTGTTGCTACGTGAGATAAGAACTGTTCACACTGAGTCTATATACACCTAGAGCAGGAACTGTTTCCATTAGTAATAATAAAGTGATAGGCTATTTTACTTAACATCCCTGAAGCTTTCGAAATGTTCTGTACCAGGCAGACTTGACCTTTAAATCAGGCAAGAATAAGTAAGATCGTTGTGAAAAGTATTAGTGGCAAAAGTACTTTTTCAACAAGTTTTAGGAGAAAGTGGATATGCTGCAGCAAGCAGAAAATCAGAGTCGTGTATGAGATGCAATGTTGGTGGAAACAGGGGCTGTAATCTACAGGAATGGGAAAGAAGTTGGGTCTTAAATGTGTCAGTTGTGTTACTGCTGCTTCTTCTCCAGATTGACTTTTTCTTTCTGTTTCAGGATGTTCATTCTCGCTATAGAACAGAGGCACACCAGGACGTGGTAGGACGGTTTAATGAGAGGTATGTTACCAGAAGCATGAAAGGATCTATGCTCTGTGTCCAAGAAAAGCATCTGGAACACCATCATGTATTTGCATTAGGGAAGCAGTCCTGTAGGTTTGCATTGGAGTAAGATGCTTGGCTGCTTCAGTGAAGCTTTCATGTGCTGTTCTGGAAATGGATATGGTTTGTTGGAGGAAACCCATACAGAATCTTGGCATGTGTTACAAGGGATAAGTGCAAACAGGCCTGGATGTGTAAACTGAACAGAGTCCCTTTTTTTAAACATTCTGTAGAAACACATGTTGCAGATGCACTAAAGTTCAGATACTGTGCCACTCTAAAACAAAACTGCTTTTTGTGGAGTATTCTCTGCAGTTTTAGAGGTGTCTTGCAAAGGTGTTTTCTCTGCTTTTGCTGTGTAGAATAAGCAGCTCTTGCTGAGTGAGTCCCATCTCTGGCCATAGGAAAACTGCAGAATTTGTTCTTTAGCGTGCAGGTTGTTAGGCAATGTCAGAAATTAGAAGGATGAGTAAGCCAGCACCAACTGCAGTCTTTGGCAGTCAGTGCTTGTCACAATTGCAGTGGATTTGTGTCTTCGCTTTTGTGCAGCTACCTCGTACTTAAGTGCTTTCTTGGTAAATACCTTTAGTTACCATTCCTCTTTGAAGACACCCTGGTAAGTGAAGACCTGTGTTGTGTAGATGATCCTGATTCTATGATAAGAGGCTTGTTGCTATCTATGTGAACTTGCCGGAGCTCAGCTGTAAATACTATGTCTGAGTTCAGAAAAGAGTTTCAAGTAGCTACCGAAATACAGTTGTGTTAGTTGTGTTTTTACTGAGTTGCCTTTGCTTGACTGCTCAGGTTCATTCTGTCTCTGGCCTCATGCAAGAATTGCATTGTGATTGATGATCAGCTGAATATCTTGCCTATCTCCAGTCATGCTGCAAACATCACACCTGTTCCACCACAGTCGCAGGTCAGTAAGCAACGTCAGCTGCTTTTCCTTGGGAGAAATTGGTCTGAGTTGACTACAGCGTGTCAAAGATTTTTGAAAAGAGGAAGATTTCCTTTCACCCTGATTTATATTGAATAGTGGTCTTGCAGACAGGATGTGGAATGTTCTGCAAAAACTATACCTGGTACGGGTGAAGCATGGGAAGCTGGCTTTTGTTTGGAAGCTAGTTTTTGGTTGTTTTTTTTCTGCCACAGCATTTTTATGTATTTGCCTGTAAGTGATCTTGCTGTACTGCTGTCTAGGGTGTTGAGGTGCAGCTTAGTTGCTGTGGTTGCTGTTTCAGAGGCACACAGGGATTTCAAACTGGTGGATAGTTGGGAGGAGACGGATAAAAAAGAGCTTTTGAGGGTTGGAGGGTGGGAAAACTAGCTTAGGAAATACCTGATACCTAGAAGCTATGGTAGTTGTGATAATTGTTTCAATTTCTGAGTTACGCTTAGCACATCTTAGGAAACGTTCCCTGAATGTAAGCCAGACGTGCAGGTTGCACTGTTAGAAACGTGTATCCTTCTGTCACGTTCAGTTGTGGACTGAAGTAAAATAAAATCAATTTTAAATAGAATTCTTAAAGCTTTCAAATTGTTTTGCCTGAGAAATACCAACATAGGTTCTGTCAGAGATGGTAAAAACATTTTAACAGACCACTGATTAAAAAAAAAAATCAAGGAAATTCCCCATAACATTATAAAAATATTGACAGCAGCACAAACGCTTATATCTTGGATGGATGGGCTGTTGCTTTTTGGAATTTTAAGTGACAATTAGTAAAATTAGAGTTAATTCCTATTTAAAATTGATTATGTTTGTGTCAAAGTTTATTGTTTGGACTTGGAAAATCTTGGTATTGGTTTGATAAGCTGACCTGTTGCTGCTGCAGTAGTTTCCCCCCGTACATGGCAATACCTACATCTCATGACAAGTATAACAAAACTCATAAAATTTTGGAAGAACATAAAGATGGAAAAATGATTTAAATTCCAATGCCAATCTCCAGTTACTATGTACTTGAAAATTTTTTTCCCTCCAAACTGAGGGAAGTCACGATACCCACCTCTCATGTAACCGTCCTGAAGATGCATTAACTCACAGAGTTAAATGTCTGTCCCATTTTCCGTTTCTAGGGAGTGTATTCAACTTGTTAAAACACTTCCTTTGAGATCCCTTTCTCTTCCTGATAAAAGATACCAGAACACATCACAAAGGTATAACTGTGCCAAAGTCCTAATTCTGTTATGGTAAATCCTGTGCTTATAGGAAGACAGCCTCCGGCCACAAGACCTGGAGCTGAAAGAATTGAAGGAGAGCTTGCAGGACACACAGCCTGTAGGAGTTCTGGTGGATGGCTGTAAGACTCTGGATCAGGTTGGTGTGGTGTTTAAATATGAGATTCTGTGCTTGACTGGTTGCCGTAGGTACTGATGTTTGTGTCCCATCTTGCATGACGTCAGACCTGAGTGTGAGCAGCGATTGGTGTGGTTTTAGAGAACTACCATGAGAAATTGATCGGACCATGGTATCACCGAGTTTCCTCAGAAAGTTGAGAATAAGTGGAAGGACTAGAAGGGAGACAGGAAGCTGAATTGAGCTCTAAAGAGATGATGAGCTCTAAAGGTTTGAAATAAGCAAGAAACTTAACCTGAAGTTTCTGTTCAGTTTGGTTCTGAAGAGAAGTTGAAAATCCGTTTAATATTTTAATACACCCCTCCTTCTGCCTCCCTTACATGTTTTTCACTCCAGTTTGAGAGTCACTGACTAGTGCAAATGAAAGCCTGGTTGCAGTTGTCTTTCCTATTCTGGGGTATCCACTGAGAAGCTGCAGTTCAGCCTGGCAGCTCCCAGGGCTGTGCACTTCTCAGCCTGTTTACAGTGACCCTTCTCACTGCCCAGACACATTTGTCTCCCCCTCTCTTCCTGTCTTGCTGAATACACTGAGTGGTCAGTGCCATGAAGGTGGTGCCTGAGAACTGCTGGAATGATGTTTGCCCTGTGTTTTGACCTGAGTAATTGCAAGTACTCCATGGGTCAGGATAGCTGCTTCTTGCCCATTGCTTGTCTGGGTTTTGATGTTCAGCTCTCCCATCTCTGCTTGTCCTTCTTCCTGTTCTAGGAAAGAAGACATGTACTAGTGGTAAGTGTAAGTAATGCTGAAAGCAGTTTAAACACAGCTGATTTCTAGTTTATGTTTTTTTGTCATCATCAGGCGAAAGCAGTTCTAAAATTTATTGAAGCCATTTCTGAGAAGACTCTACGGAGCACTGTGGCATTAACTGCAGCCAGGGGACGTGGCAAATCTGCTGCTTTGGGCCTGGCTATTGCTGGAGCAGTAGCTTTTGGGTGAGTGATCCTCCCAATTTCCCAGGCTTTATCTGCATCCATGAGTTTGAAGAAAAATAGTGAACAGGATCTGAATGTATTTGTAATTTCCAATTCTACATTCCTCTATTTTTCATACCTATTTTGACTGGTATCCAGGTTTTTCTATTTTATAATAATAAGAAAGCTTTTAAACAACAATAATCACAGGTAAAGTGAGATAAATATCTAAAGGCATCTGCTGTGTTTTGATAATTAGGTAAACTCAGCCCTTCCTAGTATGTATATGTAGAAATAAAATCTTATTTTATATTTCTGTGCAGTTACTCCAACATCTTTGTCACATCTCCAAGTCCTGATAACCTTCACACTCTCTTTGAGTTCATATTTAAAGGCTTTGATGCACTGCAGTATCAGGTAAGGAGACCAGACTGTTTCACAGTAGTTTTACTGTGTTCCTGTTCAGGATGGCGTTTGCGTCTCATCTGTGATTATTGTTTACATCTCTTAGCTACCAGCTTTTGCCCCACCAACCCTTTTAATAATGTTCTGCAACAGTGTCTCACAGGATAGTTTCCTCCTCTGATTTTAAGTTGGGAATTTTTTTTTTTTTTAGATTAAGTTGTTTTCAACATCAGTAAATAGCAACTCAGGTCTCTGAATGAAGTTTTTGTTATGGTTTTAACTAGAGTCTGAAGTATCAGTGTGCTTTTTAGTGAACTTACTTTGATAATAATGGTAATGATATTTTTCTTTCAGGAACATTTGGACTATGAGATTGTTCAGTCTTTAAATCCTGAGTTTAACAAGGCTGTTGTGAGAGTGAATGTGTTCAAGGAGCACAGACAAACTATCCAGGTAACCGGCCTCTTGACCACTCTTGCCTTTCTACTTTTTTATTCTTAACTGTTGGCTTTACTGATGCTGTAGTTGCTTTCCTTTTAAGTGTGTTAATTTTATGTGATGTGTAGCTGTCCCGATTGATTTTGTTTTAAGGCAGACCTTTATTTTCTGGTGAGCAACTTTCACAAAGTAGCTCATTTTTTTCTGTGCGTACCTTGGAGATTGCAAAGCTCCCTTGGTAATTGCTTGTGAGTTTCTTCTTGAAATAAAACCAAAGGAATCTAGTGACTAGATTTCCTTCACTTTCATGATCTCTGCAGAGAAATTTATGTGGAAATGTGCAAAACAGCACATGTGACCCAGTTGTTGTTAAGATAATGTGAACCCTCTCTCGACTTTTTCTGTGTCAGTCTCTGGTCTGATGGTGGTGGAGAGCAGGGACAACAAACAGCTTTTCAGGGCTCCAGCTTTGCCAGCTCTGACGTTTCCTTAATTCCCAGACAAGCTGTTGTTGACAGTGCTGGTGTCCTGTCATTCCTTGCAGTACATACACCCTGCTGATTCTGCGAAACTGGGTCAAGCTGAACTTGTTGTGATTGATGAAGCTGCTGCCATTCCTCTGCCCCTGGTGAAAAACCTGCTCGGTCCTTACCTCGTTTTCATGGCTTCTACAATCAATGGGTAAGGTCTGAGCAGTAGGTGTCTTCCTGGGAAAGCTGTCACACAGGGGCCAGTGGACTGTTTCTTACCTGCAGTACCTTTTATGTTACACACTGTTACATCAGGTCACACTAACTGTGGAAATCTGTTAGGAGAGAGGGAAGAATGACATCTTCCTTACAATGTGGTGAGATTAAGGAGGTGACAGGGCACGGTGTCATGTCCTACACATGCAAGAACATCAGAAGGCAGCGATTCTCACAGATGGTTGGGGCCCTCACAGGCCTCAGAAACGCACATAGCTCTGGTGGCAGCCTAGTTCTGTGCTGGAACTTCCCCATGGCTCAGGTTTGCTCTTTGGTTTCCTGCTTCAGACTTGCCTTCTGCTTCTCAGGTACGAGGGTACTGGTCGATCACTGTCTCTGAAGCTCATTCAGCAGCTCCGTCAGCAGAGCGCACAAACCCAAGTCACCATGACAGCAGAGAACAAATCTACGGCTACAGCTAAACTCACCTCAGGTACACGTTGTAATCCATACTCTGTAACCATCATCTCACGTGCCACCAACTGGCAGGCCCTGTGGGTATCCTATGTGTCCATGTACCTTGCAGCTGTAGAAAAGCAGCAGTATGGGAGAATGAAAGAAAAACAAATCATTTTTCCTCATTTCCAGATTTGAAGGGCTTTTAAGGGATGAAAGTTATACGAGTAATGATTTTCTCATCTCTGGGGAGCCCTTCAAAGGACACTGGTCCTGTACAATTCCCTGCTAAGTGTAACTTCCAGCACTAGTTGTTTTTCTCTGGAATCTGTTTGCAGCACGTACATTACATGAAGTCTCCCTCCATGAGTCAATCAGATACGCCCCTGGTGACCCAGTTGAAAAGTGGCTAAATGATCTGCTGTGTTTGGACTGTCTCAGCATCACCAGAATTATCTCCGGCTGCCCGCTGCCTGAGACTTGTGACCTGTATCCTTGCTCAGATATCGTGCTCTGATTTAAATTTGTTGCTTTCAAATGAAGGGGGCTTTTCCAAGCCGATTGATAGTGGGTTCTCCAGCTAACACGATCACCTCAGTGCATGATCCTTTGACAAAAGTCTATTAAGACCACAGTTCTGGAGTTAAGCTCTTACCACTGCCTTGTGAGACTGGTGGTATCTGTTGCTGGGACATTACCCAACTTGTTTTTTTGGCAAACCTAATGAACGATGAGAGGTGTGAAAGCTGTGAACACTGCCCAAAGTCATTCATTCTTGTAGATAGAGCTTTCCAGTCTAAAAACATGAGCCGGCACATCATATCCCGAGGCTGTATTGAAAATATTACTCCTAAGTCAACAAGGAGCTTTGTCCATGTTTCCAAGGGGGTTGTTTCCTTAACCCTTCTGTTCAGATACTACGTGAACAGAGACACACTTTTTTGTTACCACAAAGCATCAGAAGTTTTCCTGCAGAGACTGATGGCCCTCTACGTGGCTTCGCACTACAAGGTAAAGCTTGTGCTGGTTCTATCAAAAATTTTGATAGGAATTTTCTAGAGGGAGCAGTGCTTGTTATCAGTCTAATTGAATTGGCTTAATTGAGGTTTCTGAACAGCTTTAGTTGCTTCTTACTGTATACAGAGCTGTGTTCTCCCTTTATGCGAGAAGATCGCTGCCTTGGTTGTGGATGGATATACTGGATTTACAGATACCTGGAATGTTTTCATCTTGAGAAATTCTGGAGGCTAAATTCTAGGTGAGCCTGAAAGCTTGCCAGAACAGTGTCAGTGATAGATCTTGTTTCCAGTTACTGTGTTCTAGTAGTAGCCTCAAGTTAAAAAAAAACAGTACTGTTGTACTGCTGAAATGAGTAATTATTCGTCTAACAGTTAATTACATCTAATAATCTACTAATGAGATTTCAAGGCCATGGGTGACCAGGAAACATTAGTGGTGAAGTCTTGGAAGTACTGAGTACTAAAAGTCTGACACTTAAATAAAAATTCCTTAAGTTTTGATAGATGGAAGGGATAAGTAGCTGTGAAAAACCAGAAAGTTCAGTTCCATACACTTTAGAGCAAGAGGTTTCGCTTGAGAAAACACATCCCTAAACTGGGGTGTGAGCTGCTTCATCCCTCAGTATTGTACTACTTCCAAGTTTCTTAATAGCCCTAAATTTGGAAAATGGGGGATTGTTTATAAGTGGTCTACTGGCACTACGCTGAGCTTTGAAGCTGTTCTCATGGAGCAGTTCTTGAGCTTTCCTATCTGTCTGTCCCCAGAACTCACCCAATGACCTCCAGATGCTGTCTGATGCCCCAGCCCATCACCTTTTTTGCCTTTTGCCACCTGTCCCCCCTACGCAGAACTCCTTACCAGAAGTACTAGCCGTGGTTCAGGTAAGAGAGTGACGTACACCTGGGAAGTGAACTGCAGAGTGGTGAAGCAGAAGGCTGCTGTGAGACAGCGTACTGTCGGTGTGCTCTAGCAGCAGGGTATGGACTCGGAGTAGATGGCCAGTTTTGGCACGTGTTACAACCGTGTTAAGGCCACTTTTCCCCCTCACTTTGTGCGTATTGCTGTGTACGTACATCGTGATGCTGATCTCTCTCGTAGACCTTCCCGTATTTGCTTCCTTCCTTCTTTAAGGATACAGGTTCTTACTTACCTGTGTTTGATGCAGGTAATTAAATCTACTGTTCTTAAAGGAAAAAAGTCCTCTCTACCTGAAAATATTTGGCATTTCAAGAGAAATAGTGGTGGGACAAGCTTTTATGTTGGCTGTTGATGTACTACAGAGATTGCATAGAGCGCTTCCTATGCTTTAATCTCTTCGAGCTTCTGTTGCACCAGTGTCACCCCTGCAGCCTCAAACATACCTGGCTGGTCTGCTGATGGCTTTTTGGGACAGGGTTTGTGAGGCAGGGCCTGTCTGTCAGCACATACGCATTTGCTCATCACGTTGCAGAGCAGAGTCACATGAAATGTCAGTACTGTGTAATGGACTCAACCACTGAATACAGATTTTCATTCTGCTGTAGTGGAGTGACTGTAGAAGAAAATACTTTATTGCCATTGATGATCTTTCGCCTTTTCTGGCAGGTGTGCCTGGAGGGAGAGATCTCTCGCCAGTCTATCATGAACAGCCTTTCTAGGGGAAAGAAAGCTTCTGGTGATCTTATTCCCTGGACCATTTCAGAGCAGGTGAATAATTTGGCTGTGTTCTCACCCCAGATACTTTCCAGCACTATTTTTTATTTCCAGAGTACCCACCTATGTGTGTTCTTTAAATTTATTTTTGTCTCTTCCGCAGTTCCAAGATCCAGATTTTGGGAGCCTCTCTGGTGGGCGTGTTGTTCGTATTGCCGTTCATCCGGACTATCAGGGGGTAGAGTATTTTGGAACCCTGTTACTGTGAATAGTCAGCAGTGGTACACTGAGCATGGCTGTGCAGGCAGCCTTCGAGAACAGGGCAAACAAGTCAGTTGCTCCAGTTGTTGGCATTTTCATGGTCAGATGGCAAGCAGGCTGGGTGGGTGGGGGGACTTTGCCCTTCTCTGAGTGGGTAGCGGAGCCCTACACCTGCCATTACTAGGCAGCACTGCAGCATGCCGGCATCCCAAGCAGTAGTTTACACTCAAAGTCCTGTGATGCTTATTCTGAGATTGCTACTAAATGTTCATGCTGGTGTTTGGCACTTTCTGAGTACCAGAGTTAAGCACCAACAGTTACTACACAGTCCTGAGCTACCAGCAGGGCTCTCGTGATTTTGAACATCACAGCTCTGTAGTGCCCTTCTCCACAGAGCTGCTGCGTAGCAGAGAGAAGGCATTTCTTGCAGCGACCAAGTGATCCCCTCACTCACGACTGTTGATGAGTTTGTAAGGGGAGAATGTTGTTGCCCTGTCTTAAAAACTAAATAGATCTTTCTGCTTATAGTGTACTGTTCCTATTTCATAGATGGGCTATGGCAGCAGGGCTCTGACTTTACTGCAGATGTACTATGAAGGCAAATTCCCATGTTTGGAGGAAAAAATAATTCAAAAGCCAAAAGAAATTGCCACTGTAAGCAGTGAGGTATGTCACTCTGTACATTTCTTGTCTTTTCTGTTGCACTGAGCTGTTTGGTTTTCACTGTGTGTCTCGATAATGATTTTTCTCTGTAAGAGGGAAATATTTGTGTGTATTTTCTTACAAGTAATAAAAGATGTGGTGTGCAGATTTCTGTGAGGATTGCCCATTGCCACTTTCTCTTCCAGACTGTTAGTTTACTAGAAGAAGTTGTGACACCTCGGAAGAACTTACCTCCTTTACTGCTCAAACTGAGTGAGAGACAAGCTGAAAACCTAGACTACCTTGGGGTATCTTATGGCTTAACACCAAGATTACTCAAGTAAGATGTTATTCTACCTGTATGGATATTTTAGCCCTTGGACATTCTCTTTATCTCTGCATCCTTCACTTGGTTTCTAAAGCTGGGGCAGCTCCAAGTTCATTTGGTGCTGACTTCAAAGCTAGTTGTTTGGTTCTTGACTAATGCAAATGCTTTTCACCAACAGCTGCAGCTGCTTCTTGCTTTTCTTACCTCGAAGGAACAGACTTACTGCAGCATAGCTTTTTAAAAGTTTTATCTTTACTTTACAACATAGCTGTATATAAACCCATATGGCTTTACAATAAATTCAAGCTTTTTTACTATTACCAAATTTTATAAAATATCTAGGGTTCTGAGACTTTCATAGTGTAGGACGTGGTGAATCCATGGTTAGGGAGACCGTTTCAGAATGATGCAGAATTCTTCCTGTTGCTAGCCTAAAAGCAACACAGTCATTTATCACCTAAAACCTTGGCTTCTTGCTGGCCTGCCCTCACTGACAGAGGATGGAGGGTGCTGTACAAGCACATGACACAAGCCTGAGCTCAGCGGAAAAGTGGTGGAGGCTGGTTTGTGATTGACCCAGTCAGAGCAATGTTAGACAGCTGTATACGATTTGGCGTTTGGGATCCAGAGACTGTAGCCTGTTCTGTTCCCCAGCAAGTGTGCTGCCAAGTTCCTGCCAGAAAGTGGTGGTGAATCCTTTGGCTGGGCCGGAGAGTGTTAGAACTGAGTGGCTGTTGTGAAATAAAGCTAACCTTTGTTAAGCAAGTGGTTCGGCTGTGTGTCTGTATTTGAGACATATATATTGTGCCCCTCTCAGGGCACAGAGGGAGAATGTAGTGTTTCACTGCTGATCCAGTTTAGTTATTTGTCTGTTAGCTCTGGTGGGGTAGATAAAAGATGAGCAGTGGGGCACCCTTGGAGGGAGGGCTTCCTGCTGAAATTTGCTGTGTTGTTTGTAGTTGATTGAGTAGTCATCCTCTGGAGGTAGGTTGCCAGCGACAGTTGCTCTGGGGCCTGCTTCCTCCTTTTGTCTGGGATGCCATATGGCTGGTCGCAGCAGGTCTTTTTGTGCTAGTCCTCCTTCTGCTGGGCAGGATGAATTGTAGGATCAGTTCACAATTCAGATGCAAGAAGGAACAGGAGGGTGGAAAGGGATGTTGGCAGGACTTTGCTGATGAGTCTGGGATACTCTGGTCCACAAGTGACCTGGGAGTTGCTGGGGAACAGCATCATTCATCGATGAAGAGCAGAGTCTCTGAAGTAAAGCTGAAAATCCTCAGCCCCCTCCCCAGGGTACCCCATTGGGGCCTGTGATACTACTGTTCAAAGCCTGTTTGACTGTTTTTAAAGGAGGCCCTGAAAGCCTGTCAGTTCCAATAACTCTGGTATCATGGCTGTCAGTCTCTGAAAGTTTGCTCAGTTTTGATCTCAAAGGATAGTGTTTCACTCCATTCAGTGAGGACCTCAGTCTGTTTGATTGCTGGTATTACTTTCTGTCAGTGTTCATTTTCATTTCTTGGTGGAGTGTCTTACAGACTTTTCCTTACTTTTCAGCCCTTGTTTTTGTACAGTAGATAGACTGTGCTACACAAGTATTACTGTAGAACCAACAGCTCCATAATTTTCAGGGCATTTTCTCATTTTCCTTTCCCAGGTTTTGGAAACGTGCTGGATTCGTGCCAGTTTATCTAAGGCAGACACCAGTAAGTAGCTGCTTCTGAATTAAATCACTGGGCATCTTTCCATTAGCTTCTGTGAGATGCAATTTAGGCAGGGAATTTTTCTGAGACCACATTTGGGGTTTTGTTTATGTTAATTTTTATTCTTTGGGCCTGTAGTTAACTAAAGGAGTACAGTTTTAGGGTGGTGAATGGGGTCTTCTAAGTAGTTAGTGCTTAAGAAATTAGAGCAAAGGTGCAGCTCTTCAGGAATATTCATGTGGCTGTTGGTAAATCATTGGAGTGACCCTTTGAATTGACAGCTCTTGTTTTACAAGGTGATTAAGAAAAGTAGCACCGGCATTAATAGTCCTTTTGGGGAGAATAATTTGTTTGTCACTACATTTTTCTCTTGCTTTTCTGGCTCTTGAGCTGTACCTGGAATTTGCAATACCAGTGACTGCTGGATACCTCAAGAAGCCAAAATGCCTCAGGACCAGGATTTACCATCTTCTAGAAGATTACATTAGGCAGCGGTGATCAGTAGCAGTTGATACATGCATCCTTGTTGATTTAGAAGATCTCTGCCTTCTCAGTTGAGTACAGAGTGCAAAAGGTTCTTGAGGATAATTCAAAATGTATCTTATTTATTAGAATGACCTGACTGGTGAGCATTCATGCATCATGCTGAAGATGCTGAATGAAGAGGAAACTGAACAGGAGCCTTGGCTTGCTGCCTTCTGGAAAGGTAACTTTAATTTTGCTAACACTAGAAGAAGAATGTTCTGTGATATTTACTTTAGAGGACCACAAGAGTCATTTATTGTATCATTTTGTCCTGCAGATTTTAGGAGGCGTTTCCTTTCTCTGCTTTCCTACCAGTTCAGCACATTCTCTCCCTCATTGGCACTGAATATTCTACAGAACAAAAATATCAAGCAGCAGCCACAACCACGTGAGTACCCTGGCTGACAGTGTGCAGGTAGACTGCAGTCTGAATAGTCTGTACATAATGTTTACTGGAATTCTCAAATACATACATTGTATGATGTCACTTGTGAAGTGCCCTGAATTGCTCTTGGTCGGTTACAGTGTTTTGATCGTGTGACCTAGAAAAATACTTCTATTTCAAAATTAAAAGCTAGGAGGATGTTTTCTGCCACTGAAAACAGGTGCTGGGATTTTGGTGGCTTTCTTTTTTCCCCTGCTTTTTTGATCAAAGCTGTAAGTAACCCAAAAAATAGAAGGCTCCTGGGTGTTACACGTAAATGCATAAAAAGACATGGATGGATACTGACGGCTGCCAAATCCATTATGGAGTTAGAAGGAAAGCTTCAAATAGCAAGGGTCAGTAGGCAGAGCAGTTTCCTTAGGATCTTAGGAAGAACACTGTCCTCAGAAATCTGGAAACTGGTACATCATGTCTTTCTACGAGGGAGGCTTTAGTTCAGCTGCATGTTACAGGGCTCAATCCAGTGCTTGCTGGGGAAAGCACAAGCAGTATTAAAAAGGGGCCAGACAAGACAGTTCTAACAGCCCCTTCTGGCTTCAAAGCAAACTGCTATTTCCCCGTGTGCCTAACGGGAGACAGTTATCTTGAGAGAACTTGGTAATTTCTGTCTTGATGGTTTTTACTGTCTGTCATGGGGAAAGAGGTTTGGTTACTAGTACAGGAGAACAGAGCTCTTTAAACAGCAAAACCAGTGTAGGACAGTTAAAGACTGGGCAAACTGTTTCTCAGCCCTCAATATTTTCAGTTGCTCAGGTATCTCCAAGTTGATATGCTGGTCTGTTTTGACACTTACAGTGTCTTTTCACATGCATGCATGTGTCTGAAAAGACTGAAAGACCAAGCCAGTACCAAACAGCAGTGTTAGACCTAGTGAGTTGGGACGTGAATCTGCAGGGAAGCAGTTGGCCATTTTTCATTGATACAAAAGGGAACAAGCTGAATACTGATCCTGGGTAGCTGTGAAGAACAGCCTTGCCATTGTTGTCTTTTTATTGTACCCACCAGCCATCAGCCGTGATGAATTAGAATCAGTTTTCATCCCCTATGACCTGAAGAGATTAGAGATGTATTCTCGCAACATGGTGGACTATCATCTCATCATGGATATGGTACCTACCATTGCCAGGATGTTTTTTCTCAACCAGATGGGCGATATCACTCTCTCTGCTGCACAGTCGGTATGTATCACTGTGAGAACAAGACATGCTTCACCTCACTTTATATGTATTTTGGAACAGTTTGCTGTTTCTTGTCATCTTTAAAAAAGACTTTGCTTCAGCTAATTGCTTCTTTTGTAGTCCTCTGTGGTTTCTTCTGCTTTTAGTGTTCTCCTACCTCTTTAGCATTTGCTTTGAATGAAATGTGTAGGGATCATGGTCCTTTGCGCGTTCAGTGGAGTACTCTGTGTATTTATAATATATGGTGTGAACTGTGGCTCAAAACCCCCTCAAAATCTTATGGCTCTTGAACTGTCCTTCAGGAGAAAAGTTTCTGTCTGTACCAAGTACAGAATGGTACCTGCCATCTGCAAAATCTTTTAGGGATGTTCCAGTGTTTATCCAAGCAAAGCTTCAGCTTGTGTGAGAGAGCCTGTACTACACAAATAGAGTGAGGACTCGGTAAAGTGTGGGGAGGGTAGAGGGTATTATACATGTGTATTTTCTCCAGACGCCTCTATAACCAAAATACATGTCATTCCTCAGGCCCTTTTCCTGGGCATTGGTCTCCAGCACAAATCTCTGGACCAGCTCGAAAAGGAGGTGGAACTGCCCAGCAGTCAGCTGATGGGCCTTTTCAACAGAATCGTCCGCAAAGTGGTCCAGGTAACAGCAGTGTGACAAGCTTTGTCTCGGTTCTTGTGGACCAGAGTGTGATTCCAGTACTGAACCCAGCACTAATAGTAAGCTGGATCAGGACAGTGTGTCTTTAACATGTCCCAAATAATTGACTGTAAACTCCTTTGTAAGATAGGAAAATCCCAGTGGAAAAAGCAGTTATTTATGGCACTGATTTGTAGAGTGTTTTCCTCTAATAGCACTTGTCTTACAGTTTGAAATGTTGAAATGTGCTGATGGAAATGCTGAGCCTACAGCCCATGTTGCCAGCTGAGCCTGAGCCATTTGTTTACAACTGCTCACTGTGTTGGTGGCATCTCAGCATTTCTTGGAAAAAACCCTTTCCAATGTCATTCAGATATGTAGACGTGTAGTTCAGTGAAATAAGTGGAATCTTTTGGGTCTGTGTTTCTTTCTCTCTAATATCTGTGATAAAGTGAGTAATGTGATGAGTTATCAAAGGGTGAGACAGACAGCATACTGCCGACAGGGGCCTCTGGTTCTCAACGATCAGCATGCGGTAGCAAAGCTTCTGCAGTCTGGCATAGGTTGCTCACTGGGAGAGGGGATTTGCTCAGCACGACACACGTGTGATTGTCTTGAAGAAAATAACATGAAAAAAAAATCTGTAGCTTTTAGCTGCAGATGTTCATCAAATGATGTATTAATAAAGGATGCTGCAAACTGCAAGTTCTCATTTATCCAAAAGACACTGAGTGCTGACTGATTGTAGTTGTATACTTTTTATAAGAGCTGTATGTAATTCTGCCTTTGAGAAACAGCCTTGAGATTTTTATTTCAGTCTGATGGGAATGCATGCACCAAAAATGAAAAATTGCTTGATAATATTTGCAAGGTTGGAAGAGTTTTGTGGGGACAGGCAGCATTTCCTGTTTATTTTAAAGAGATAACCTAGACGAAACATCAGCAAGCCTCACATGCATTGGCTTACTTCATTTGCAGTTGTTCAACACGGTCCAGGAAAAAGCTGTGGAGGAGCAGATGGTGGCTGCAAAAGATGTTGTAATGGAGCCTACACTGAAATCTTTAAATGAGGATTTGGTAATTATGAACTTTCTTCTTGATATGTATGTAAAAGCTTCGTGGAGTGCCCTTAGGTGTAGGAGCCTTGTAATCTAAATTTCCTTGGAATGAATTCTACATCAGGTCTGTCGTTTATGGTAGTTAATACTTGACAGCTTTGTGTTACGTGCTTGTATTCCTGTTTTGTTAACCTGTAGTACAGATTTTTCACAGAACCTACTAAGATGTTCTTAGAGTTATATATTACAAGCATATGTATACAAATAACGTAGAAGTGTAGTGATATAAAAGAGAGAAGCTTTTTAGTGTCATCTGGTTCTTGTTTTGGGGCATGTTCTTCTCTTTAAGAGGGGAAGGCGTTTTCCTCACATTACATGGTCACTGTTGAGCTTAGGACTTAATGCATCTGTTGTGCTGTCCTGTTGTAGGAAGAAGCTGCAAAGGAATTCCAGGAAAAACACAAGCAAGAAGTGGGGAAGCTGAAGGAAATGGACCTTACACAGTAAGCATTCAGCCATATGGGTCTTGGATCCAGTTTTCCTCTGGAATCCCTTTGAATGCGGAGTCACTCGTACGTCTTGCTGAGACAAAGCTGTAGTTGCAGTATCACAATCTCAGTCTCAAACCATCATGAATTCACTGCCTGAGAAGTATGTCGTGCTCCCAAGTGTGAACTCATTGGTTTCCTTTTTATGCTGGTATCTGAACAGAAAGCTAAAGCTTCTGAGTTAGCAGATGGGCAGCAGAGAGATGTGACTGTAGAACTGTACAACTGAATTGGTGTTAGGGTCAGGGCTGGCTCATCCTTACAGTGCTGCAGAGACAGCATGCTGCAAACAGGAGTACTGGATCAATCCTCATCTCTGTCCCAGGGCCGCTGGCATGAGCTTGAGCACATTCTTCTGTCACCTCCACTCTCTTTTGACTCTTAAATGGCAAATTAGTCATGGCTGTAGCTCTTCCTATCTCTCTGTGTGTCTTTGTGATTCTGGCTGTGATGGGTAAGCACAGCAGTTACTGTAATGTGGAGCAGTAAAGCAAGCTGCCTGGCTGTGGGCTGACTCTCGTTTGACAGTTTGCTGTGCTTCCAGGAGTAGTCACTAGTTTCCTCGAACCAGGATGCACAGGTCCTCTGGTCTGCTGTTCAGCTTAGCTTCGTGTCCCACTCCAGTGAGTGTGGTACCCAGCTAATGTTAATAATCTCTTCTTGAGCAAACCAAAACAAGAACTCAAAACCCTAAGTCAGCAGAAACAGAACAGCCAACCACAGCCTCTTCTACTAACTACAACATGCACAGATGCCTTTTAACTACTGTAGAGCTGGCCAATGTGTAGGAGTTGACTAACTTGTAATTTACTTGAGCTATCAGCAGATGTCTCTTTTCCCAGACCAATGGGAGTTACCCAGGCTACTGATGCCTTATCTTCGCTCTCTCCCACTTTTCTTCTTACAAATTCTGTTTACTCCACTGGCATCCCAGAAAAGTTGTCTGTTTAGGCTCCTGATTAGTCTCTGCTCAATCCAAGAAGAGGAGTAAAAGCTGCTTTGAATCATTTGAAGGAAGGACAAAACTGGGTGTGATTTGAAGTCACTTGCAAGTCAGTCGCATTAGGAAAACAATATACCCAGAATCTTTTAGAAGTTTTAATTCTATGTCTCAGGGTTGACAGTTTACATGTCTCTCTGTCATTTTGGGCCGCGTTCACTTTTTTCTTCACCTGGAAATAGATTTCTGCTCTCTTCCATGAGGAAAGAGACAAAAATCTATTTTGAGCACTTTTCAATACAGGTTACAGAAAACCAAAAGCAGAGGCAGAGCTGGGATTTGAAAAGGCTTTGTCCACTATTGTTCAGCCTTGATGAACAAAGGCTGGTCTATTCAGAATCTCTGAGAACTTGAGGTGGAGAGCAACCACTCAATTTTGCTACATGACTGCTTTGCCTACTTAAAATGTATGTAATTTCCAGGGTACTTGAACAGGCAGACAAGAGGCATAGGACATGAGCTTATTTGAATAGCAATCACTATCTTAATTTCTCTTTTCACAAGAAAGATACAGGTCTTCAGTTTTTCCCAGACTGACGCAGAAAACAGTACCATTCAAGCTTACTGCTGGTCTGAGACCTAATTTAGCCAACTTTTTGTTATAAGCTATTTCTTTTTGCATCCTGTTCCTTTGCCAGCACAACCATCCCTGTTCTCTTGCTTGGGAGGAGGGGGAAAGAAAAAAAGAAAAGCCCTCGAGCTTTTATAAAGAAAACTTTGTACTGTCTGTAGATCCGATTGTGGTTGTTGGGCTTAAAGCTGAAGTGATTGAAGGTGTATTTTTTAAGAAATCTGGTGGGCAGAGTAGAAGTGTACACCCCTGCTATGGAAAGTGTAACCTTTGTGGTCTTAATCTTTTGCTTTCATAACAGATGTACTCTACTCTGCACACTGCTTTTCTGGTGAGAGACTTTCACAGAACGCTTCTGTGATGCTTACAATACGGGCTTCTGAGAGAACATCACTGGACACTGACCAGATCTGGATGGGGACAGTTGTTGGTTGCTATTGACCTAGTTTGGGCTGAGTCTGCTGACAGAGTTGTGACAAGCTGTCGTATCCCTTTGCCAGTCTAATTTTCTATGTGTTTCCAAATACTGATACGGTTGGGTGCCGATGCAGTGGCTCGCTTTTTAGAGTAGTGTGTGCCTGACAGTATAATCACCTTTTTTGTTTGATTGGTTTTACTTTGTGCTAGCAATTTTACTTGGATTTTCCTTTACCTTCTTCACTTAGATATATTATCCAGGGCGACGATGAAGAATGGAATGAGGTGCTGAGCAAAGCAGGACAGAACGCTTCCGTCGTCAGCTTGAAAAGGTTAAGCAAGTTGAAATTCCCCAGAGATCTCTCTGGTTTCTCCTGCTTGCTTTTATCACAATGTTTTCCAAAAAGTGACAGGCTGAAGAGTTAAATGCAGATAAGATTAGCTCAGCAGTCCTGATAGATGCAGAGTTCTCTGAAGCTGGGGTGTGAGGACCTGAGAGCTCCGCGGGGTGCTCGGTGGTTCCTCTGATGGCGAGGCTGCCGCTGTGAATTCTGGGTAGCTCTGGTGCGCAGTCCTGTCTTCGTGTAACTCTGTCGCTTACTGCAGTGTTTTTCTGTTGTCGCGGTGAAGCCGTGATCCTGATCGTGCACAGAAGTTGGTGCTCGTGCTGCCTCAGGTCACTTAATGAAAGAACTCATTCCGGACCACTGTCCCCTTTGCGCTGGGAGCCAGCAGTGGGTGGGAGCCTATGATCTTCCCATTGGAGAAAATGCAAATTGAGGGAAGAAAAAGTCTTTCAGATTTGAGCTTAAGCCTGCAGAATACTGAGTCTGTGTTTCTGCAGTTCCTTCCTTTTCATCTGTCCCCTTTCTTTTACCTTGCCCAGCATGGAGTCTTTCTTCATCTTTTCCTTGGGGATTTATAGTTGACACTGGCCTGCTTGCTTATTTCCCCATCCTGGGGTGCCTGACAGCTGAAGTAATTACGTGGTCTCATTCCACCCTTCATGTATTCCTGCTGGTTTTCACGAACACTGGAAGCAGTGAGTTTCCAGCAGCCGTACAGGAATGGGAGCCTTGTCAGTGCGTACAAAGGTCGGAGCTCGAGCGCGTTTGTTTTAGAGTAGACCCTCGCCTCCTCTGACAAGAAAAATTCCTCAGATGAATGGGAATCTAGTGTATTTTTAACAGAAACTTTGTTCCTGCTTCCCAGTGAGAAGAAGAGGAGATTGGAAATGGCAAGAGGACCCAAGCAACAGAAGAAATTTAAGAAGACTAAAGATCTAAAGCAGAAGTGGAAGAAATGACTTCAAAACTGATGGGTGAACTTGAATTAGCAAGTGCTGGGTCTGTACTTAAGTACTATTTTCCTTTAAATCTGAAGATTTTCTTTCAGAGGGTTATAACAGCTGAAGGGAAGGAGAAGCCTCGGAGGTGTTCTTAAAATATTTGTGCTGTGGGGAGTACAGTGATGCTGCCAGGAGACTATGATGATTTTTGATGAACTGTGAGAGCAGAGCTTTGGTGAGACGCTGCCCAAGGCACTGGGATATTCTGAGGGCACTTTAGTGGTTACAGTTTCCATTCAGCAAGGGCCGATCAATCTGTAAACTGTTCTGCATTTTAATGCCTGGTGTCTTTATTAAAAAAAGAGTTTGGACAACAAGGGGTGTGAAGGGTGGAGCTCTGTTAGGCTTTGGTATGTGAGGAGATTGTGCCTTGCAGCAAGCCTGGATGTACTGCTCCTGGTTCAGTAGTCCTTCGCTTCTTTGTAGCTTGAGGGAGCTTTTGGTGGGAAGGACAGTTGACTTTGTGCTTGGGGCTGGCAGCTCTGAGCACTAACCGCCTTACCCATTCAGACTGGTGATGTGGTGCTTGCTCACAGGAGTTCAGAGCACACAATGAACTCTCCGATTTTGGAAGGCAGTCTGTAGTTCCTACTTACTGCGCTCCTCAAGCAGCTGTAATAAATGCTGCTCTTGTCCTTTCACACTTGTTTACAAGATCTCAGCGTTCCCACAGCTCAGCAATGTACATTTCCGAGCTTTCAAGCAGCGTGAGCGTCATTGGCAGGTGCTGGGGAAGCTACTTAGGCCATTCTCTGTCCCTGCTGACCTGGGGCTGCTGCTTGGCTTTGGTGGACAGTTCTGTGTTAAGACGGCCAAGAAATCTGCACTATCCTACTGACACCTCGCCATGGTCCTCCTCTCCTTGAACTTGGGGCCAGCTGAGCAGGCAAGCCTCCGAACTCTCCAGCTCCACTCCAGGCAGTAATTACGTACCAGTCTGGAGCTGGGACTTCCTGTGATTGCTGCCCATCAGACTCCAGAGGCTTCAAAACCAGGGCTGACCTTTGACACAGACTGTCCCTGTTCCAAACCTCGAGTGCCCTGGTGCATTGTCTTTGTTCTTCTGCCTTTGTGCCCCAGAGGTTTGGAACAGAGAGGCTTACCTACAGCTGGTACCGCCCCCTCCCTTGATGAGGGAGAACTGAAGCCCATAAACACTTGGCGAGGGGCCATTTTATGGTGTAGCTCAAGGAAAGAGCGGCACTGGCAGCCTGCAGAGGTGAGGTGGTGGCTGCCCACGCCAAACAGCTCTGAAGAAGTTGTGAAAGGAGCAGACATGACGTGTGAAGCCCTTCCCAGCTGTCCGGAAAGTGCTCAGGAGAAAAGGTGAGTTTGTTCTCTCTGTTCTTCTTCATGTTAAAAGTAGGGTATGTGGTGGCCCTGTGGGGAGAAGGGTGAGGAGCTACAACTGCTTGCTTTGTGTGGCAGGGGATGTTCCAGCAGGCTGGGGCAGGAGGAGATGCAGCTTGTGCTTGAGCCCTTGAAGAGAGGAGAGCAGCTTCAATGAGGAGTGGCAGTGATGTGCCTGGGCCTGGAGGCTGCTCTCCAGCCCGGGGGTCTGTAGCCTCAGGAGCATTCCCCATGTGTACTTGCAGGATGGCAGGTTTCTGATGTCTGCTTTAGCTCACTGCCAAAACCTCTTGAATTGGTCACGATTGAGGGATGGTTATTGTGGCTAAAGGGGTTTGATGGGTCGGATCGCTCCCAGCCATCTGAGGAGGGGGTGACAGAGATGTGCTTGGAGAGGTGGTCAGGTAAGGAACTGGTGGTATCAGGTGATTACTGACTACGTGTTGGTGGCTTCCCACTGTGTATGATCCACCTGGTGACACTCAGCTGGGGTTTAACAGGCTGCAAGTCAAAGCTGTAGACACTGTTGGAGTCCTTCTAAAGCATGTTGAAACTTCGTCCTCGCGAAGCAGCACTGTTTCAGATTCTCCAGCCTATGCAGGTCGCTGGATTTGTTCACCCAGGTGACAGTGTTCTGCCATCCCTTCCCATAGATGACAGTATCAGAAGGTTTGGGGGTTTTTACTGCACATTACTGCTTGTGCTGAGAAAATGCTGATTGAGCTTCCTTAAAATGTAGAAGTGGCGCAGGTCGCAATGTGTGTCTTGGGAGGGCTGTTAAACTCGGCTGCTACTAAGGGGCTCAAAACTAAGGTTTAAGAGAAGTTTTATTACAGAACACCCATGTGCTGGTAGGGCTCAGAAATCAGTTTGTGCTTTTCAAGGATCAAATGGCCAAAAAGTTAAAATAATTCATATTTTTCATTAAAAACACATCAAAGTTTTTGCTTGTTTATAAGGCCATGCTAAATAGCTGTGAAACAGCGTATGAACTCGACTGTCTGCTGCTGCTGAGGCTGTGCCAAAGCTGTGACTTGTGCATGGCTGTGATGATGCCGTACTGTGTAAGCCTGAAGTCAGACTTCTGGTTGTTTCAGGACATCACAGCCTCACGCTAGCAGGCAGCACTCGTAACTACTTCGATGCCTGGCTTCCTGGCTCTGTCTTGGGGAAAGCACAGTGGAAGCTTTTGTGATGACAGACCAGCAAGACTTTTGTAAATTGTCTGTACAACAAGGTGGGAGATAGTGGACAAAAACTGCACACTTCAAGCAGATCAGAATTTCACTGTTCAGCTGAGGTCTCTCTTGAGCTGCTTTCTGTAGGCTGTAGTAATACTTGAGCAGTGGTCTGAAGACTGGATGTACTGAGGTGTTGTAAGGGGCTGTGTAAGGTGTTGTAGGACTGGAGCTGCGAGTGGGAGTTGTACTTAAGGGCGACTTTGCCATTTCTATGGAAAGCGTGTGTACTCAGTGGCACCGTTCTTTCTCAGGTTTTCCGTGTTCAGTTTATGAGTCCTGGCAGCTTTTTGGATTCCTTTGCCTGTCTATTGCTCTTTGAACAGCAAAGTGGAAAAAAGCCTTCAGATACTAAAAAAAGTGAGATATGGATTTTTACTTTTTAACGAGTCTAGTCAAACCGCATTTTCCTCTGTCTGCGCTTTCCATCAGTCAAGCTGGGTTAAAAGTTCCAGCTAGAGTAAGGGCTAGTTGAATGCAGTCCAGCAGCAAAGCAGGAGTGTGTGTCTCTGTGGAGTCAGCAGCACCCTAAAAATGCAATGCAACGTATGAGCTGAGAAGAGAGCAAGTTCTCTTATCTTCAAACTGGAGGGTGGTGTTGGTTTTGAGCCCGTCTCCCTCTGACTCTAGGGCAGGTTTCTGGGCTTTCTGCGCCCGGATCCCCTGCAGATGGGGCTGTGAACGCTTGTTGGAGCTGGTGTGCTGGAAGCGCAGCACAGGCACTGACTGGCAGGTGAAGCCAGCTCGGCTGTCCCTGCCTCCTCCTCTGCTAGTCAGGGGCAGAGATCTCTGCACAGCCCAGTAACCAGGCGCATCAGTGTCTGGGGCCCCATTTTGAACTGACAAGGTCGGTTTATGGCCTTTTTGTTAGTGCTCCCTGGATTGCTGCTGTCATGTTGCTGCAGGTTCACTCTCGCCTCCTCTCCTGTGCCCAAGCGAGCTCGTTTCCCCCAGTGATGCAGTGCTGTGGCTAACTGGAGGGAAATGGGAAAGCCACGTATAACTGAGCCACTCTCCGCAGGTGGCGGGTAGATGTGACCTAGTTGTCAGGGGAATCATCCTGTTTGCTTGGAGACCCCTGAGCTATTTTGACAGCTGGAATGAGCTGACCTCTGCGAGGTATCTGGGAGGAAGTCAAGCCAGTGAAGCTGAGGCTCTGTCCTGCTGCTGTGAGCTGGCTGTACTCTGAGGAGAGGTCCTGCCTTACCCGGCTGTGTGGAAAGCCAAGGTGTGTGTACGGGATAAGAGTGAGGTGCCGAAGGGACAAGAAGTTATGTCTTTTCCGTCTGGCCATTGTGGTGTTACCTTGGGAGTTGGTTTTGCTTTCACAGTTGGATTTTAGTTTGAATGTGTCATTACTCCTTCTCTTGTATAGTCTCTGAATCTTAGCCTGTCTCTTGGTAAGGGACCACAACTCCACAGACCTCGTGACATGTGTTTCCCAGTGCCTGTGCTGTTAGCGGGTAGGTAAAGGCTGGTGGGGAGGGACAGAAGTGCCCTTCTCCTGCCCGAGCCGGCTGTGGGGACAGGAGCATTGGGTGTAATCCCATGCTCAGTCTAGTGAGCTGTGTGTGTGAATCAATTGAGCTTTTACTGCCCCAGGAATGCAGGTGCTCCTGCAGCCAAGCCGGTGGGATCTGCTCTGCTCTGCTCGTTTTCTAGTTACCAACAGCAGGGAAGGGGTCAGTACTGAAATGGTCCCAGCTCTGGGGCTGGCCCAGCCCATGCTGCAGCTGCTCGCAGGGCCACTGTGCTTGCTGTGCTCTGATTTAGCGTCATAGCATGAAACCCCTTTTTTTCTGTCCCTTTTGCTTCGGCAGAGAGTGGATAGTGTGTTAGGCTCGATGGTTGCTGTGGGGTGTCAGAGCTCTCACACCCAAACCTGCCCTGCAGTGAGGCACATTTAGCTTCCAAGTCCTCTGCCCCATGACAGCAGCTTGCTGCCTGTTCCTTGCAGGAGTCCCCACGCTCCTGATTTTTTCCCTGTGTCTCCTTGGCCGTCCCCGTTAGGGCAGGTGCAGGGAGGAAGGTCAGGTTGCTTGGGCAGCGTTTGGTGAGGGCAGAGGGCCAGTTAGTTAGTAGCAGCGCTGCATTAGCCAGCGGTAGCCTGCTGTGCAAAGGCTTATTGGAAACAAAAAGGTTTTATTTTAGCCTGAAAGTCATCGAGCGTGTCCAGGCAGATGTGTGAGCTCTGTTTACTTCCTCTGCTCCATGAAATGATGTCATTATGGCCAGCAAAGGTCTGTGCTTCCCTGGAGCTGGGCAAACTGCTGTGTTACGTTCCAGGACTCCAGGGGCAGCGCAGTGTAAAACAGAGTCAGTATGCAGTGTGAGTTTCATAAGAAATTTCTATTTAATCTACTCATTAAAATGTTCCAGAGGGACACGTAGGTCTTTGTAGCCTGTGATTCTTGACAGCGCGTGTAAATCACACGCTAAGAGCTGCCGTGACAGCGATTCATGATGGACCTGGACTTCAGGTCTTGCTATGCCAGAGATGAGGTGGCCCAGTGCCCTTTGTGTTGGTGTGCAATGGGAAACTGGAGGAAAGCAACGATTACAAAGGGATTCTCGGAGCCAGGTACAGGTTCTGGCTGTGTTAATGACTTCCTCTGAACTGTGTTTCGGAAGATGTACCTGAGTCTTGTACAGGTAGCACCAAATCCAGAGATAGAGCTCAGCTGTTGTCCCTAATCTTGGTAGGAGTCTGCAGGATTTGCGGCCACCCTGGACCCCCCCAGAGCCCATTTGGCTTTCTGGGCTTGAAGCCCTCCAGCCAGTGCCTGCTTTAACACTCTCCATCTCCTGTGCTGCAGGGAAGCAGCCTAGGAGACGGAGTTCTCTCAGACACCACCGTCTGTCAGCTGCTTTTCCATGAAAAGCAGGTGAACTTGCTTCAGCTAGGGAAAATGCAAGTTAACCTCTTACTTCAACAATGACTGTGCTTAGGAAGGGGAAACAAATGCCTCTTCATCCCTTCTTTTAAAGCATCAAACTAGGCATGTACACTAAACCAAACTTCAGATGCTAAAACTGCAACAGCCTTTTCCACAGAAGTGTGCTTAAAGATGTTATTTTCTCATTGTTAGAAGAGCAGAATAAATAACAGCAGCTGTGTATTTTAAAATTATGTTGTTAATAAAATCCTGGTACATTTACATAAATGACAACATTAATGTACAATCAACAAAGCAGTGTAATATTACAGCAACAAAGGAGGACCTACATATTTGTACAGATAGCTGGAGCAGCTACTTGAAAATACTTTCCAAGATAAAGCCTTTTGTGGTATTTTTTCAGGTAGAGCAGTGATCATTTTGAAATACCCCTATGGCTTTCTGATGATCACCGGCTTCAATAACCCTATTTATTATCAGAAGTGGATGTTGTACCTAAAGCAGGAACTGGGCGTGCACCCTGACTGACTTGTCACCTTACTGAGCCTTGACAGGGCACTGTCACCCACCCTTGCACACAAGTTGCCTCTCGTGTGACTCCTGTAGGCATGAGGCAATGTCAGAGTCTGATGGATTTATTGAGAGGTGCTGGAGCTTGTTTTTCCCTTTATCTACCTAAACCACGTCTGTGTTGGACTGTGGAGCTCGGGCCTAGCTGAGCCTCCTTCTTCCAGTGCGTTTAGTTATAATAATTATTGGATTTCTAAGCAGCAGTAGTTCTCAACTGAAAATCCCCCTCTTCTTCACCTAACTATAATGAATGAAAGAGACTTTGCATGGTATTTTGGGAGGCGCAGGCAAATATGAGTGGGAATAGCCAAAGTTCTTTCCTTAAAGCTATTGGTAAGAGTGACGTCTGTGACTTTACACAACTACCTGCCTGCCCGTGCTTGGGACTATTAAACCTAAACAAACCCCAAACACGTGCAGACAGAAAATGTTGCTTCAGACACAAAACTGTAGGTTCTCTTGAAGAAAAGAAGGTGGCCTAGCACGAGTCCTTCTGGACCAGAAGTGTCTGCTGCGAACGAAGGAGACATGTGAACCTCGGGCTTTCGAGTGAGGCACCTCCAGCGCTGCTGCCAAAAGGTCAGACTGCAGTGAGCCTCTGGGACCAGGCAGGGGTGTGCTGTGCCCCATCCCCTGAGGTAGTGGCTCTGGGAGACATTCCATGGATGGGGCTGTGGTAAGCCCAGAGTATGGGTCAGAACTCCTGAAAGAACAAGCCATTGAGCTGTGTGTTCCTCCAAGTCTTGGGAGGTCTTTTATTGCTATTTATGATACTGGACAGTGTCTCAGCATATTACTAGCTCTTACTACACCTGGGTCTCTTAGAAAGCAAGTTTGATGGTGTTGGGTCTTACAGATAACACTTGCAAACAGGTTTTTATGGTGAAAATGATTGGGACTATCAAGCCTTGATAGTGAAGGGGCAGACAGTTTTCCTTCCCTCCTTAAAATGGGTCCAGACTAACAGCTAGCACAGTGAAACGGTATTAAAAACCATAGCAGTTCTCCCACTCCCTGCCCCAGCTCGGTTTGCCATACTAGGTTTAAAGAGTGAGCCATTTCAGAGTTAGTATTAGTTTCTACTCGGCTTTGAACATCTATGAAACACCTGTCTCTCTCTGAAGGTGAGTGCCCTTGCCTGATGCCCGAGTCCCTTGACACATACAGACCCTGGTGTTTGTTAGCAGTTTGTGTAGACTACCCTTGGTGCTCAGACAGATGACATGCTGAGCAGGCAGTGGGCCGCGGGGTTAAGAGACTCCTATGCAGCCGGCTGACAAGTAAAACATCTGTGGGTATGAACTAGGTGGCCGCTGTGTGCAGACAGACACAAGGTTACGCATCAGGGGTCGGGTCTGGGTAAATGGCCTCACGCCTGTCTGTAGCCCCACGTTGTGCTTGTTGAAACGGCAGCACTGACCCGCGGTTCAGGTTGATCACGTGCATCCTCAAGTTCTTGTGTGCACTGTGACAGTAGTAGCACAGAGAAGCCAGCTCCCCTCTGTCAGCTGGCCGAGGCACAGCACCCTTGCCCGGGGACATCTGTGGTGGGGGACTTCCAGCAAGATCCAGAAGGCAATGAGGAAAGCCACAGCTCTACCCGCTGCCACTGAGTCCCCGTGCAGTTCGAACCAGCGCAGCAGCTTCAGACCCTGGAGGTGACGTACACAGAGTGCAGGCGGACGGCCAGGGCTGTCTGCAGGTCCCGCAGAGGGTTCAGGCCTTGCACCTTGCTGTTCCTGCCGTAGATGAGCTGTTTGAAGGAGTCCTGCTCTAGGAGAGAGCTCATGTGTTTGAGGAAGAAGCCTTCGCAAAAAGAGGCGAGTTCAGGCGCATTGTGAATCTGCGGGTGGGAGGAAGATCAATTAGCTTTTTCTGTATCACAGACCTAAAGGACGTGCCTGTGTCTCTCCTTTCTAGTGCTGTTCCCACTAATCTTCTCTAAGACAGACAAAGGCCAGTCCTAACAGCGGAAAACCACCAAAGGAAAACCAGTGATGGCTGATAATTTCTGTTGGTGCTTTCTGCAGGCTCAGTGGGAGCAGGGAGGCATCCAAGCTTTTTTAATTCCTTCCCTGATGGCCTGCTGCTGGCAGAGCCTCTGGCCCGCACTCCTGCCTCTTCTTAAAGGAGCAGAGCAGCTGGCTGATGAAGTGGCCGATACCTGGATAGTTGTGCGAGCGGGGAGCCCGTGTGCCGCAGCATAAAGTGCCGTGCTGCCAGATGGCACGCACAGCTCGCAGCTGTGAGCCTAACGCCTAGAGAAAGGAGGTAAACATAGGAAAACAGGGATTCGGCACTTGTAAAAGAGGTTAGGTGGATTTCTGGCTGTGATCTTGTTCACTTTTTCTTCAGAACCAGTCAGACAAACTCGGTAATAGAACAATGAATGCGAGATCAGTATTAAGAAGCACCATGCACACATGCACACCCATTTCTGGGAACTTTGTGCAAACTGTAATGTAAGAAGCACTAAAGACCAGAAGGGAATGTGATAATGTGGGTTATTTGCTAGAGTGAAGGTGTGTCACAACAGTTTCTGCTAGTTTGGAGTTGCAGCTGGAATGCAAGGAAAGGGTTTGCTTAGTTGCTGCGCTATAATCAATCGCCCCTGCTGCTCTGAGGATGTGAATCTTGGGCTTTGCTGATGTTGCTGTATCAGCCTGCTAGGACACCTCTCTCCTGCTCGGTAGGGATCTCGCATCAATTTCGTGTGTGATTGCTTTGGACCAAAAACACAGCAGGGCTGTGTAGGACAGGCAGGAACCCCACAACACCTATCTCCTCCACCAGCAGCAGAGACAGTTAACAGAACAGCAGGTGTGCACTCTGTGCCTGATGTATTTAGTTACCAAAGGGAGAGAGCAGAAAGCCCGTGTGCTGCTTCACTGTGATTGCCAAGTATGGCAGGTTGGCATTTACCTTTGCATATTTGTAGATGTTAACGGAGTTCTCCATGCTGATGGTCTGGGCACAGAGGATTTCACAGTGTCTCTGGAGACCATCCAGTTGGAACAGGCTGGCAGCCGACAACAGCTATTGGGACAAGAGAGAAACTGCTTGAGATTATGAGCCATGAGAGGCTTTAGAGGGAAGGGAAACAGAGCAGATGATTTCCTCTCTGAACTACCTCCACCTCCCTGTTTGAATGGCTATTCAATGCCTAGCTAAAGGGACAGATCTCTCTTAGCACAGGGTTGCTCCTCCTGCAGGAGGTGCATTTGTGCACCAGTCACCATGACCCGTGATCCCTTAGGCTGCTCGAGGCCCCTTTCCTCTCCTCAGAAAAGCCCACGGTTGTGTGTAGTCTTGAGCTTTGACTTCACCAGAGCGCTTGAGACTGAGCAGCATTACTGTAGCAGGGACATGCTCTCCCAGTCCAACCTTTGCAGTACTGTCAGCGGCTCTGCACAGGTTCAGCTTGAAATTGGCTGTTTCTCTGCAATCCTCAGCCCTGTGGCGTGTGGCCCACAGAACCAGCCCTGCCGCATCAACTGCACCTTTTCTGTGCCCCACCAAAAGCACAGCACCCCTGCTCCCTCCTCCCAGGGCAGAGAGCACGGGGCGCAAAGGAGGCTTCCACCATTCCCAGGATTTCCTCCCCAGCATCCCATGGATATAACCAAACGTCAGTGGGAGCTCTCATTTCCAGGCAGTGGCGTTCCGAAGTGGTACGTATGCTCCTGGGCTGGCAGCTTGCCCTCAGCTCCCCGATTCTGCCTTTCAAGCTCTGCGCCTCAGTGCGCTTGGCGAGACTCAGAAGAAAACACTCTCACCTCTAAGATGTCAGTGGTGGGAATTTCCATAGATTCTGTTCCTCCGTAGTATAAATACTGCATCAGCATCTGAAACGGGAAGGAGGCCAGGCCTGAGGCGGTTATCCCTGAAGTCACGAGGGGCTGTGTGTGGCTGCGCTCCTCTGCTGCTGCCCAAGCAGACGGGAACCGCGTGGTCTGCTGGCTCTCGCCCTCACTGTTGGCTTGCTTTCCCCCTAGTGTTGCAGATCTGCTGCTTTCTAATACTCTTTTCTCCCCCAGGCCCTGAAAAGGGCCCCGTTGTGGATTTTGGGCTGAGGATGACAGCATGTCTCTGAGCAACACGAAGGGCCCTGCAAAATGTCTCTCAGGCTCGGGGTTTGTAAAGCCTCCGGGCCGGCTCAGGCAGAGCTGCCAGCTTGCCGGAGCACAGCCGTGCATACAGCCTCAGCCTCAAGCGTGTGAGTGTCTTTGGGACCTCCCAGCCACTCGCCTCCCCTGCTGTGCTTCTAATCAGCTTCCAGGCCAGAGGAAAAGGCCTAATTGTTTGCAGGGAGGGAAGAGGCAGCTTCTGCTCCTTGATCTATGTGCTCACACCCCCAGCTAAACCAGCACTGCCCCATCTAGGGAAGGACTAGTTCTGGTGTTGGAAAGAGAAGCCATTCCAGTGTGCTGGGTGAGCAGGTGTGGGGGCTGGATGCTGTCCTTACCTCTGCTAATGCCAGTGGTATCAAAACTAAACTTCTTTTTATAATCACCCAATTTGTGTAACGGAATCACAGGGGAGCAAAGCTGCTTTCCAGCAGCAAGACACAGATCTCTGGTGGCTGTAGGGTGCCATAATCTCCTTAACTTGTCTGATGTTATTTACCATCAAATTGTTGAATTCTGTGAAGTATTTAACTAACTTAATCCTTTTTGGTTTGTTGTTCTCTCTGACAACCTGAAAGTTTATAAATGTCTGATGTAAAAATGTTGTTACAGAGACTTCTTTCACTACACTCAGCTACATTTTCTTTTTGGGGTCATTGGCTGAACTGCAAAATTCAGCTGTCATCTGTCTAACAGAACACTTGCACAGCACCTGTCAAGTAGAAGGAAGACTTTCTTATGGTCAGCTCCAGGTGAGATGACAGTACTGCTGACCAGGAGCTTTGCTTGTTTCGTTTGCTCGTAAAAAAAAAAAACCTAGAAAGAAACCCTGTAGTGAAGCAGTTGCACAACCTACTTTGCAATTCAGATTTCCCTCTTCTGTACCTTTCTTCCAAATCTGAAATGCAGATCCAGAAAGCTGGAATAACTATCACGTTTCACTGACTTACTTTTTCCTTGGGTGTGCATTAAGTAAATCACTTTGTCTCCATCCTGAGTGAACCTCCCTTAGGTCTATTAAATATGGAAACGTCCTAAAAGCAAAGTGCAATTCTCAATTTTGAGCCTTTCTTGAACACCATTGATTTCTGATCACCTGAGTTACTATGAAGCCTGGCAGGTCACCTGCTCTAAGTAAGTTTACTTTTTGCTTAGCACAGCATGAAAATGGTGCCATAAAAGGTATGAAAATGGTAAAGACGACTAGTTTCTCCTGCTCTGTGGAGAAGTAGCTGCCTAGTGAGAAAATAAGAATATCATCTGGAGGTTTCTGGTTTAAGGCTGGTCCTAGCTGGAAAGTTTTGACAAAGATCAGAATACCCTGAAATAGAAGTGTGTTGAAAATTAATGACATCTCTACTTGTAAGTTACCAGTTCACAGAATCACAGAATTGTAGGGCTTGGAAGGCACCTCGAGATCGAGTCCAACCCCCCTGCCAAAGCAGGTTCCCTAGAGTAGGTTGCACAGGAAATACCGGTGATAGTAAGCCTTGTGTAGCATCAAAGTAGGTGTGAAGATGAAAAGAAGAAAGAAAAAGCGAAGTTACATACCTTGAAAATATTGTATTTCATGTCACTGATTTCAACGGTCTTGCTGCCGAGTCCATCATGTTCTGTTCTATTAGTCATGAGCGTCTTAAACCTGAGAATGGTTAACAGATTCCTGCATTAGTGCCTCACATACTCGTGACCTACTAACAGTCTGCACAGGGGGAAAATAAGGATCCTTCCTTGTTCCTGTTTGCAAGTTGACAGGGGAAACATTTCCTTCCATTTAATGACAGTTGGTTTAGAACTTCAGGGACAACACAACCTGGAAGTTGCTGGGGTCTGATCAGCTCTCCTAGGGGTGATCAGCAAACCACTGTTAGTATGAGAACAAAGACAGAAAGAAATACCTAACTGCAAGTGTACCAGGTCAGGGGTGAGATCTGAACATATGGAGAAAGCACAGATCTAGCTAGCAAACTCTGAGAGGGAACAGGGGACGGAAGGTGTAGCTTGGTCCTGCAGGCCTCAACTATGGTCTGAAATCTGTGTCTTGCTGCAATGAGTGAGAGCTAGTCACACAAATGAGGGAGTGAAGGGCAAGCCTGCCTCTAAGGCTTAGCTGTGAAGAGCAGCTCACCTGTTAGATGCAGTAACCAGCAGGACTTTGTGTGCATAAAACAGCTTTCCTTCGACTAAGAACGTCACGTCAGACATTTCTTTGTTGTTTAGAAAGTGAGGATCTGTTAGGGTAAAACAAACAAAAAAGGTGAGTGTGTTTGGAAATGTGAATGCTTTAAAAATCACCAAAACAAATTAGAACATCACTGTTTAGGTGAGTGCCTTACCTAGGCGAGCTGGCAGCGTCTTTCGGATTTCAGGGATGCTGGGTATCGGGCTGCTGCCGTAGCAGTGGGTGAAGATGGATGCAAGCTGCTGGTTGATGGAATCATTCTGTAAGGAGGATGGAACAGGTATCATCAGTGGGCACTTGGTTTTGAGCAGGCTTCAGACATGCAGTGTAACAGCTCACTTGAGGCTTCTCAGCTGCACCCTACAAGAATTATCTCTGAGCAGAGGGATGAGCTTGTGACCTGAACATGCAAACTCACACAGAAGGTTCTCGGCAACAGTTTATGGGCCACTGTAAAAAGTCCATCAGCAAAAGCTCACCCTTCTGCTTCTCTGTTACAGGTAAGCCCTCAGGTATGTGCTCAGTAAGATTTGATTAACGCTGACAGTTGATTGTCAGATACTAAGTTCTGGTAATTCATAATTGTGTATGAACTTAGGTAAATGCTGTCGGGGCCATTTCCATAGCACAACTCACTGGGGACGTGGTAGACACACTCGCTTGTTCTTCCATGCTACTGCGCTGGAGTTTGATACTGTTACAGAAACAGTAATTACCTTGCTGGTTTTGAGGATATCAAACATGAGCTGCAACCCTTCGTTAACCAGCTCTTCATTATAGTCCTCTTCTTTAATGGTGACAAATTCCCGTAAGAGAGTCTGTACAACTGAGTAACGAGACTGGCAGAACGTTGTCCGTAGCGACTCGATCCACACGTGGAGCTTCCATGGGACTCCTGCAGCCACAGCAAAAACACAGTGAAAGAAGATTTGCTGAAGTACCTAGAGTAGATAGTTTTGCTCCTTACTAACACTTAGCAGCACTGAAGTAGATCTTTACATCCATCCTAACAGCAGATGCATTTTTTCCTTGATATTAAACGTGACAGAACTGGCTCACTGACAGAGGAAGTGACATGTCTACAGGAGCAGAGGACTGGTACCAGGACTGTAAATTGGAACTTTCTGCTGATGGTTAAGGACCAGAGTTTCCCAAGTCAGAACTACAAAGTAAATTTGAACTGAACTTACTAGAATTACCTAACCCATGCAAAAGTGGTACGAGGTCTTTTCTCCTAGTTACCTTGAACAGTCTACACAGACACGCTTCAAAGCTGCTCTTTCCTATTGTGAGATCATTCTTTCACCTTAAGCCTCTCAATCTCTGGTGTTAGCTTGGTTTTTGAGACCAGCCTCTTTAACACCAAATTTTAGGTGTCAGAGTATCTGATGAAGAGACATGGCCCTTGCCCTTGATACCGGGGAACAGAGGATCCATCTCAAAGTGAGGGATGCCCTAGATCACTGGGAATTTGAAAAAAATTGTGAGGACCACTGAACACTTTACTAAGCCAGACACCTAGTTCCCATAAGCTTGGCAGTTACAGATCCTTCTCCAAATGAAAGGGGCAGGGGAAAAAGCTTTTCACACCTTAAATGTTTGAGATGCTAAAGCGAGCAACTTACCGAGTGCCCTGAGCTCCATGGTGATGTCTACGTAGCTGTGTTCGGCGCTGTAATACATGGCCTCCTGCAGAGCCTTCATTCGAGTTTTACACAGCCTGACTTGCCCCTCGCTGGAGCTGCCCTGGCTGGAGGTGTCGCTCTCCACTCCCTCGGCCAGAATCTCCTCCAGCGAGAGGACATCTCCCTTCAGCTGCTGGGGCTGGGTCAGGAGCTTGCGCAGCACGTTCCTGAGGAGGAAGAAGAGATACTGTTTAATAAAATAAATGAAATACCAACAATTCAGACAGGACTGTGCTGATCTGGGCTTAGAAGTCTGGCTTTGTGAATAATGATTTGCTTCCCAAAGCCAGAGAGCTGCCACAGATGGAGCAGCATTTAAAATGCTCGGCCTGCCCTGTCCCACAGGCTAGAAACCGATGCTCTGGGAGCAAGAGGAGACACTATGCAGGGTCACTGTGCTCCTGTCCCCTGGTGGTACCAGGGCTTAGGTCAGGGTCAGGGCACGCTGGGCTTTACTGCAGCCTATACTTGAGCATAGAATCATGCTTCCTTCTGCCAGCCTCCATCGCGGTTACGTCTTAAGCTCCAAAGATGTGTGTCAGAGAGGGTCTGGAAGGTCCCTTGCTGGTTCCCAACGACCACCTTCGAGCACTGCTATGTTGTTTAGTCAGACTCACTTCCTGTACCCGTAAATGGGAACCATTAAAAACAAACAAAAAATTAGATCCACATCACTAAATCCAGGGTTTCTGTTTGTTTGGAATTTCACACAGAGGTTGCAAAAAAAAAAAAAAAAGGCTTTCTTGTTTGTATGCCACCACTTTCAAAAGCTCATGTCATTGATGTCCCTATTGACAGCTGGAGCCATCTGTGACAGCCCTTCCCTCTCCCAGCAGGTCCTCCCCAGCACTGGGCTCTGCTGAATTGCCACTAGCTGGTGCTGTCTGTGCACCCCACACTGCTCGGTACGGCTAAAACAAAATGTTCATTTGGGGCTTCAGGATCACTCTGCCCTTCCTGACTGGAGAACAAGCCTTGAATTCCACGGTCCCCATGGCTGGATGTTGCAGAGGCTGTGGGAGGGGAACAGCTGGGAACAGAGCGGTGCCTGTGTAGTTTTATACTTTAAGTAACCACATTAGGCCCTTCCGGATTTGCAGAGTTTGGGCCTCATTTGATCCTGGGATATTTTTCCGTGGTGGATCCAGACGTGTGATGTACCTGGAGGTGCAGGTCTGGCACAGCTGCAAAACACAGCTGTACTCCAGCAAGGTAGCAATGACTGCAGGTGCCACTGGATGGGCTGCTGTCAGACCAACTGCCCGGGTGGTTTCAGGGCTGGCTTAATTGGCTTGTTATGCTAACATTTTTTCTGGGGACAGAAGGATTTCTGTGGATGAGTTTGTAAGTAATGTCTTATTTCTAAATCACTACCCTGAAAACAGTGTTGGAAAGCCCAGGCTGGGTTTGCAGCGTTGCAGTGACTGACTGATATCTTGGACAGCCATCCAAGTACCAGACATGCAGCCAAGCAAACTCTGCAGAGGACTATTTTTGCCACCTGAATGTGGTTGGATTCTGTCTCGGAACAGGAATGTCTCTTAAATGTCCCTTAGGTCACATATGTCCTAGAACCAGTTCCTACTTGCTCTGAGTGCTGCAGAGCTAAATTAGTAAGTGAAAGAATAGTCCAAAAGCAAAGATCTTTCTGAGTATTTTGTGCCTGTGTTATACTCTCGCATGCATTTTTTCTCAACGGAAAGTAACAGAAAGCAACTACCAGTTTAAAGAATCCTCTTGTTCCCCAAATGCCCTAAAGGCACTGTTACCTCCATCAGGATTAGGTTGCTGTCAGGAGAGTCTTATCACCCCATCTTCTGACCCCAACCCCCGGGGATTTGGGTTTAAGACATGTAAGAAGTGACATGTGACAGCCTCGGGCAGGAGGACATACTCTGACCATGACCAGAGCTTTACCTGTGCCCGTGTGCAGCTGAGTGACTGAAGCAATTCATGTCTTCATGAAGTGAGGAGGACATACCATTGACTTCCAGCATACTCAGGAGTGGATCAGCACCCCTGCTTAGCAATAAGCTGACCAGCTCGTAGTTCCCTAGGAAAAAAATGGATAGAAATAAAATGATTCCACCTCTCTGAAAGCACATAACATGGGACTGGTAACAGACAGGCTTTACTGGCAGGTTTTATGCTGCCAAATAAGGATTTTGGAGCATCCTGCCAACATGCATCAGGCTTCATAACAGCCTAAGAGAGAAACTGAGTCACTTCAGTTACCTGATACTGCACAACTAGCTAAAAGCACAATGAAACAAGAAGTAAACTGGCCTGGTCCTTCCAACACGCACCAGCAGAGATGTATGCAACCAGTCTTAACTAGGACAGGAGTCTCGGATGATCAGTTGGTGGATGCAGTTACCAGAGAAGGCCAGAAGGGACCAGCTCTGTGCTGCGCTTGCTGACCACAGCTTCCTAAAACCACCGTGTGAACAAACTCAGCAGTGCAGTCCACATGCAGCCAGGCCACCATCTCCATTAGAGTGGGGGCAAGAGACCCATGACAATGAGTCTCCTCTGTCGCTGGCAGGGGAGAAGGCCAGGTTTTCATCCCCTCAATAAAGCTTGAGACTCATCTTCATAAATGCGCAAACCAAAGCAGAAAGAAATCGGCGGGGGCAGGGAGGAAGAGTAAAAACATTTTGAGGTGAAAGGTGTTGAAAAATAACAGGTACTTTGAGGACAGCACAGACTTGCTGATAGAATTCTAAACTCTGCTCATGAGAGGTANAGTTTGGTTTTTTTCCCAGGATGAATGTAAACTTGTTGATTTTTGCATCTGGAAGTTATTTTGATCCATGACATGCCCAGACTAGACACTAGCTGGTTTATGTTTTCTGACAGTGTCCTGTGCAAAGCAGTTATTCCAGTTTTTACCTCAGAGTTAAGTTTTGGACTGCAAAAGTAGACACACTCATTTAGCACCCATCAAGCTTCTGCTGCATGACAACAGCTGTTACCCACTACCAACCCAGAAGGTTCAGTAGACTTCTTAGCATCCAACTCATTTTGCCCCATTTGGTATCCTGACAGTACCCACGGTACCTTCAATGTGGTGCAAAGCCACTCCTGACACATCTTACAGACACCAGGCCCATGCACAAATCAGTTAAGGTTATTCTGTGGTGGCAAGAGATGAGTGTGGTGAGGCTGCACCGAGCTTACCTGCTGCAGAAGCCAGCTGAAGAGGGGTCTCAGCATAGTTGTCTTCTCCACTGTTAACGGCAGAGCCCTCGACGTGGGCACCAGCATCCAAGAGCAGCTGCAAGAGACACATGAAAGACAAGGAGTTGAGAGAGGAGCAATTCAGAAAGATGAAACAGAAGAGGCTGTGTTACAAGTGAGCTTCAGTACACTCATGGTGAGGAGTGCATGCTTACAAACGGACCATCTCAAAGGCTAAAGCAAAATGTCTGTTGCAAGGAAAACCTCTCGCCTGGCCTAGGCGAGTCTCCATGTGAATGTCAATTTCGAGTTTTCATACTGGCTTTTGCTTTACTGTGCTTTCAGCAGTGAGTCTATGCTGTGAATGTGCTTATTTGGAGAACATCACCTACTTGGTTTGGAGTTGGTTTTTTTTAAATCTCCTCCACAAACATGGTTTTGCAATTGCAATTTCCCAGCTCCGCAGAGCTCTGCAATCAAAGCTTCTCTCCAGCTCTGCAATCAGAGCTTCTCTCCAGCGAGGAAGCCTGTATCATTTAGTTTCATGCTCTGCTCAGGAAACTGCATTCCTCCAGGGAATTAGTAGTCTTGGAGGCCAGATTGGCGTAAACTGCACTGATATGCCACACACACAACCTGCTTTTATTGAAAGCACCTCGCAAGGGAAATTGCCCCCCTCCCTGATGAAGGGGAGAAGGTTACAAGGTGACATGGACCTTTTGTGGTCAGTTGCTGGTAGGCAGCATCAGGGCACCCAGAGTGGTGGGTGCTGCCCCTCTCCCATGCAGGAAGGGTGAGGTCTGCCCATAGGTGCATCACTGGAGAAGGTTCTCCCATCCAGCTGTATTGTAACTATGTCACAATTTAGCATTTTCAGGCAGAAACAATTAACCACGACCTTGGCACAAACAGCACAGGTACATATTTAGTGTAAAACGTTCAGCAGAGCACAACTGCTGGTTCGCTGGCTGCTTTGTGTCTCTTTTGAGACACCAGCTATTCCATGACGTATCACCTGGTAGAACGTAACTGAAAGTCCATTTCATACACCCATTTCAGCAAAAGCTGGCACCAACCCTTTTAATAAGAGCTGGTAAATGGAAAGGAATACATCATTTTTTAGAAGTTCTAACCAAAAGAAAAAAAACAGACACTGTGCAAACTGCAGTCCGATGGGCACTGCATGACCTGGGAGAATGACGCTCTTGTCCCACATGGAAATCAGGGCTGTCCTACCTGCCCAAGGCCACCCTGGCAGGTAGAATCTAATCCTTGCAATTATTTACACATATAGGGAAACAAACAAACAAAAAAAAAAAAAAGTGTGTGCAGCTTCCAGTTGTTTACATCTTTTCATTTGGTTGGGTTTCCCCTTAAATTTACCAGCAATCTGCTATTTTCTGTGATAGGTTTTGAATTCCTTCTGAAGTCCAGGTAGGATTTCCAGGACATCCCACTGCCCCCTGCATTAATTCCTGAGAAAAGGGAGCAGGGAGGATGCAAGAGGCTCAACTCCCATGATTGCTTAAGCCTTGTTCATGCAATTCTGATGAATTATAAAGGAAGTTACAGGTGATTTGTTGCCACGAGAGCAGAAATCAGCGCACACATATTTTTTTCACATGTAAACATATAAACCAATTAACCTCTGAAGCCAGAAAGCAGTCTACCTGTAACTACCCCACACGAAGCACTAGCTTGTCTCACACCAAAGAATGCTTGTGCAGCATTGTTCTGGAAGTGGTAAGCCTTGGACCAATACTGGGACCAAGAAAGACTAAGGAAACACCCTGTGTTTTGTTATCAGGGCCTTGCTAGGAATTACATTGCCAAGTCACAGCTCCCCAAGGGAAGCATTGGTTGTATTCTCCTCGTTTTCAAGACATGCAAATTTCCCACTGGTTCTAGGCAGCTCCCGCCTGTGTCGGAAGGCCTGATGGCGAGGGTGCTGCCCAGCACTTGGCTCACGGTGCCACAGCTCAGGCCCTCTGGGTCTCCTCTAAGATTCCCGGCGGGCGGATTTGCTCCACTCACCTGAACAACAGAGATGTGCCCATGTAGCACAGCGAAGGTAAGAGCTGTCCAGTGCCGGCTGTCGGGGTGGACCGAAGGGTATCGTGGAGAGGTACTGGGAACCTGGGAGAACAAAACCAGGTCATCACTAACCACTGCAGCATCTGTCTGACATCAGCTTTACATTTGTGCACAACTGGCTTTTCTCTTTGCAAGTGACAGCCCCACAGAATGCTAACTGACTCCATTTAGAGAAAAACTAGTCACTCTGGACCACTGAGCCATTTTAATGGGCTTACTGGTTTCTTCTCATGGCATCTCCCGCAGGAGGGAGACCCCTTTGCCCCCACAGCACCTATTGGTGCCTGCCAGTGCCAATTCTAATTGGAGACACTGAGCGCTCCATAAGGATTTGAAGGTTTTCTCCACCCTCCCAAATCCCTGAAGCAATGGTTTCTGAAGGAAGCACCTTGCTCAGAAGCTTCCAGAAACAAAGCCTGAGATTTCACAACTGCTCTTGTTAGTTTACAGATGAATAGTTATGGGGAGAGCATCCTCCCCAACCATTACTCACTGGTATATCTAAATTTGCTCCAGCATCTATAAGCATTTGGACCATGGCTTCATCTCCAGCAGCACAGGCATACATCAGTGGGGTCATACCCTTCAGAACAAGGAAAAAAAAAGTTATCTTTTTATATCTGTCAACTGTGAAGCAGTCCTAGACACTGGGAGTTTGAATCTTAACATACATAAGAGTGTGCATGCACGTGTGTAGGGACAGCATGCATGTATGTTCAAAGCACGTTGGTTTCTATGCAGAGTAGGCACAACACACTACTGTTAGGAAGGGATGCAAACAAAACATCAGGGGACAAGATTGCAGTAATATGAAAGGATCACTGAAAACCCCAGCCAGGTATTGTCCGTAGTTCTGAAGCTTTCCCAAGGCTGCCAAAAAAGAAATACCATTTCTTGGATCATTTGTAGCCAGATGAACCAAAAGCTGAAAACATCACAAATATACACAAGACGGATTTATTTGGCAGCTTATCCCCACTGCTAAAATCCTATTTGCCACAATATTTCAGCATTTCAATTCAATAAATCTTTCTCTCTTTCTGCTTAACCAGCAAACCATGACAACTCAGAGATGAATTACAAGAGAAATGAGCCTTGCTTATGGAGTTCATTCCAGAAGTTGCCAAGGACAGGAAGGAAATGACCTGGTAAAATCCATTCCTGAACACATTCTACAGCTTTCCTTGCTCCTTAAATACCATGTTTGAATTTTTCATGGGCAGCATCTCTGATACATATTGTGTAATGATACAGCTTCATCTTTGAAGACCGACATGTATCATAAAATGGAATTACATCTCACACAGAGGAGTTCTGATCCTGTGTCTGCATCTTTGCTAAACAGCCCAAATTCAATCTTCCTGCATCTGAGGCAGTCTTGTCTGCAAAGATGCTTTGGGTGCGGGTGATCCACTCTCATTATAGACAGGTAAACTTAACTGAGAAGTCAAAGCTTGGTCTGCAAGCACAAACCCACATTTACCATCGTAGTCAGGGTTCTACAACTGCCAGGTTTGTACAGACTTACCTTTCCTTTTATTTTTACTTTTTATTAATTATTTTTAATACCAGTTTTGTCTTCCCTGCTTGTCCCCCAGTATGTAAAGGGAAGAAGAGCTTGCTTTCTTAAACTCCTCAAATCCTGTGAAACCAGAGTGATGCTTGGTTCCCACTAGAGGAGGATACAGGGTCCTGCCCCACACTCAGGTTTCTGAAGTGATGTTCGGAGTTCATACCCTTTCTCTTTAAAAATATCCCCAGACACATAGAAGTGGTTTTAAACACACACCTCAATGTCATATATGCTCATGTTCTGGGAGTGGTTCAAATATGAACCTGGATCTAAAGCCTGTATGTTAAATTAGTCCAACAGTCCTGTCCGTCATGGGATTTTCAACAAAACTTTTGCTGCACTTGCCAGGTGAGCAATGGCTTGCAATGCCTCTGAAGTGTCTGCCTACTGTGCAGAGTGTTAGGAAGACTCATCACAAGCAAGAGAAATCAAGATACATGAACGGATCTTTACTAGGTGCTACAACAGGACACAGAGCCCTGCTCCTCGTTGCTGTGCCTACAGTGTTGGTTTTCCCAAGTCTGGGTTTACTGGCTTTGGCTTATTCCTACACAGGAAAGGGAGAAGCATCTTGCAGAAGAAGTTCAGGCTTAGCTTTGTATTCCAGCGTCAGCAGGATTCACTGATGGAGTTTGGATTTAACTCTCCCTGACTGGTAGTGCAATGGAGGACACTTGCTTAGCAGCAGAGACAAGTTTCTCCAGAATCACTTAAGTGGAGAATTTCAGGACAACAATGTCTCCAGAGGGAGCCTGCCTTGCTGTCCTTGGTCGGTGCCAAAACATTACTTAGAGACCTGGGAGTGGCATTCCCACAGCCACCAGCACACTACCATCCACCCCCACCCCCCACCCCGTTCCCAGGAGAACTGGCTAGAGGATGACATCAACAGGATGATAATGAGATGGTAAATAAGCAACAGCAGGCACTTCCCAATGAGCTGCCTACAGGATGTGGGGTCTTTATACATAAAAAAGCTCCTAGCTGGCTGAGGAGAGGTAAAAAATACCTCACAGGGAGAAGTGATCAGTGTTTTGGGGTTAGGATAGCAAGGTTCACAGTAAAAATAATCAGCTTTGAGAAAACAAAAGGTCTCAGGGAAACAGGAACTGCAAAAAATTTGGAAAAAATAAATAAATTAAGCAAGCAGGAGGCTTTTGTAAAGTAAACCTGCTACCGTTGACACTTTGATCAGGCCTGTATCAGGGGCACCTATACTGTGATACCCCACCTCTGTGAGCACAAAGCTCCTTCCACTGGATATGTAAATAAGGCAACTACACACCTAAACACAAGCTTGTGTGCGAGTAGTTTCTGCTTGTATTTGTGTACATGTTCACACTTCCTATAAAACTGCAGGACACTGGAAAGTACCTTATGAGAAATGCCAGCTTCAGAACTTGCTCTGAAATGCTGGTGCTGTAGAACGCTGTCTGTGAGGAAACCCCAGGAACATAAATCCTTCCTACTGCAAATGTCCTGTTGTTTCTGAGACATGACAGCTATAATCAGTGTTTATTTGGGACAGGGGTTGACGTAGGATTTTTTTTTGGTGTTTTGGGGTTTTTTTTAATAATTAAAACTAATGTAATGGGCTGAGCGATACCCCAGAAAACAGACTGCCCTGTTACTTGATGAGACTGACAGCAGAAGCAGCTAAAGACTCCCCAGACCACCAAATCCCTGTGGTCCAATGGAGCTGAGCAGGGAACAGGTTAAAACGGAAAACCAGACACGTCTACATGGTGGAGTTTCGATAAAGCTGAGGCTGATGGGTACCGATGCCTCTGGGGGTCTTGGTGCTGTTTCTTACACGCCAGACTGCTCTCAGAACATGTAACTCACTTCACGCCTGAAAGCCATCAGACAGTAACACCTTCAGGTCACTCCTCACCACCGGGGCTGCGCTCCGGCTCCTGAACCAGAAGAGTGTCACTGGCAAAACCCACTTTGTTCTGACACTGCCTTAGCACCAAGGCAACACCAGACTCGGCATTCGCAGCCAGCGTATTAACCCGCTTTCCACCAGTGCCGAGACAGCCCATCCCAGGCACAGAGCTGCATTCCAGCTGACAATTCTCTCAAAGCTTTGACTGCCTTTTTCTTTTATGGGATGGGGGGTGAGGTTTTGGGGGTTGAGGGGATACATCTTCAGACTGAAACACAAAGTGGATTTAGAAAAGCTCTGGAAAGGCAGCAAACACTTATGACTTCATGTGCAGATTTGCCACACGGCAAGAAAGGCGCACGCAGCTCATGCAGAACTTCTGTGCCTGTGGTTAAATGGCGTACCTGATCGTCCATGGTGTTGACCCCCTCGGGTCCCAGGGCATCGATTGCTTGGTTGATCAGATCTGTCCGTCCACAGTTCAGCATTCGGAAACCCAGGTCCTGCTGGAATTTTTCAGTAGCAGCCTTAGCATCCAGTCTCCGGAAGGAACTAAAGCAGCATTCAGGTCTGTGAAGGATAAAATAATTTGTTTGGGTTTTGTTTGGGGTTTTTTTCTTATTTTTTTTTTTTAGCCCCGTGTTATGAATTTTCACAGGTTTACTCATCATGTACCTCCCCCACGGTGTAACCATTTAACCATCTCTAAGAAAATCTGGTAAGCTCCACTCATACTGCAGATAAAAATTATAGTTCTTACAGAAAATCAGTAAATTCATGTAAACACCAGGGAAAAGAAAAAGAGAAAAAGAAAGAGAGAAAAAAAGGTGTCCAAGTAGAGAAACCTCATCGGAAGAAATCCTTATTCCTTGCCAAGAGTGGTAGTTTCCAGCCAACCCCTGGGCAGCTCTGGACCAGGCACTACATCTTACCCAGCAAAGCAGGAGGGGATGCTGCAATGTTGCTGTATCGTAATGGGCACCAGTCTCAGGCTGCTGCCAACCCACAGCAACTAGGTTTCCTTAGTTCTGCTTCTCACAAAAAAAACCAAAAACAAACCAACCTGTATCAACCCCCAGTTACTTTAAATAATTAGCTGTATATATTTTGGATGTCATATTTGTATTTTTCTGTTCATTATAGGAGAGTCCATCGAATGGATACAAAAACATATTTCCAAGAAGAGAGAGGTGGAGATAAGGTATATGAAATAAAATACCATGTGGTTCTGGGATGAAACAACTATGCTGTCTAATGGACTAGCTGGTATTTTGGAGAAAAAAATAAACAAGGGGGAAAAAAAGGCATTTCTGACAAAAGATAACAATCCTTACTCTTTTCTAGGAAAAAGTATAAAATTAATAACAAAATTGGAAATCAAAACTAAATATAGATAGTGGAACATTCTCAACTTGTTTCCAATGCCTCAATAAAAGGAACTGCATTATCACTTCCACGAGGGTCTGTTAAATCCTTATCCTTTAGATGACCATCAAATGGCCTTTATCACATCTGGAAGGAGCCAGGGGCTTACTGCAACTCCTCTGGTTATCTGCTCGGAGACTTCTGGATTCCAAACCTGGAAATGTATCTCCTCCACTCAAGGAACATGGCCACTGATATGGTCAGCCCTTTGATGTTATTTCAGGGCGAATGCCTTCTCTACCAGTCATCTGGGTTTCAACACAGGCTCTTGTGTGAGTGAGATACCAGCCTGCCAAGTTCCTTTGAAAAATGAGATTCTCTCAACAGGGCTAACCTCTTCTGGGAACTTGGTATGGCCTGCCAGGGAAGTAAAACATTCATCACTTCACATGGAAGATTCGAGATGAAGCTTCAAATTTTCATTCAGCTGGTCATTTTTTAATGCTTCTGAACACACATTGATGGTGGATGGCAAATGGTGAGCAGATGCTATGAGCAAGATGCTTAGTTAACGAAGACCCCTCTGCAGTCTGGTGACCAGTCACATGTACAGGGGAAACCCGCATCTTGAAATCCAGTAAAACTTGGAAAACAAGAATTTTGGAAGGGATGGTGCCCAGGGGGTGGGGGTGGTTGGGACAATCCACCTACGAACCCTGCAGAGCCAAACAAAACAGTTGCACAGAACTGTTAGAAAGACCCAGCAAGAAGCTGGACTGTAGTTCTTGGTACAGAGCTGCCCGAATCTGGTTCAGGCACAAGAACTTAGAAGTTACAACTTGTGAAGTTCACTCCTGAGGGACCTGCAGGTTTTACCCATGCAAAAGCTCCTGTACACTTGCTGTTCTGTAGCAGTAGCTTGACAGCATGCTCTTCTGTGATAGATGCAACGCAGCCTTTTCTTTCCTAGCGTGATAAAAGTTAGAACAGCCACCAAAAGCTGTGAAGGAGAGCTCACACATGGGTAACTGCTGTGTAGCAGCTGTAACCACAGCAGGTTTTCCATGTGTGAGTTGTAACCCTGGGGAGAAGACAGGCAAGGTCTTGCACGCTTCCTAGAATAAAGCCTGTGCTCCTGGAGTTGCCCAGAGAGCAGATCCCACGTACACACAGTTCTGCCCAGTAGATAAATTGAGGAGCTCAAGGTGCACTGGGAGACATTGCAGGGTGCTGAGCCCAGAGAGCAGGGCAAGGGATGGGGCTGAGGTCCATGTTTGGGAAGGGAAAGCAGGAGCCTCTATTGGGTTTCTCTGAGTTTCCTAAGCAGTAACTACTACGGTAACTGCAGGTAGAAAAGAAACAGAGTTCTCTGCAATCTACCAGTTCCTCACTTATACTGTCATTTCAGCAGTCACAGGTGAGTACAGAAGATGCTTATAAATTATCTGGCAAACATATACAGAGAGCATCTTATTAGAAGGCTTCAGCCATTAAGACACAAACAGTTGTGTTGTGGAAGACTATACTGCCCAAGCAGTCTGTGTTAGAGAACAGATATTACAGGACTGAATTTCAGGTTACACTAATTATACTGTGTTCTTCAGCACAACTTCTCTTCTAGGGATTTCAGCCTTCTGATTAGGTTACTCTTCTGCGGTACTGTTCATCAAAGAGTTTCAAGGTTCTGGCAAGCATCAGGTGCATCACTAAAATTAGCTCTTACCAAGTTGCCTATACTAGCACCTCCCACCTACACACCTAAGCTAGAGTAGGATGTGCTTTAACTGACAAAGTGCACACATTCGCTGGCAGAGAAAAGAGAGAAGAAAAGTGTGCCAGAACTAAGAGTACAGCCGCTGCTTCATGGACACCAAGTCCAACTTCAGCTGCTCCCTTCCAGTCCAAAGCCACGGAGTTTAAATACCTGCTGAGGACTGGATGTTTAACTTCACATTTGAAAAGACCGGCAGCGTGTTCCATCAGTTAGGTACCACATCTCGGGACTGAGAACTGAGCTGAGACCAGAGCCAGGAGTCAGCCGCAGCTGGCAAAACCTTTCAGTCATCTAATCATACCACTGTATGCACCAGCTAACTCAGCTTTCCCATAGGTTTTGTGGGTAGTAAGTGCTGCCCTTCTGTTCACAAATGGAAGATGTAGCCAAAAGCAAGAGTCTTTTTGACTGCCAGAAGAAAAAGGTAAAAAGGAACAAAACCAGACCCAGCAGTCCTGATTAAAAGCCTGCTGTTGCTTTTATTGTTCGGGACAAATAATCCCAAGAGTAATGATGTACTTTTATCTGTTCAGGTGATCATTTCATCACTTAAGAGCATGATAAAAGTATTATTTATTGTTATGTGTATTGCCCACTCATTTAACTCAAAGGTATACATGGGACAAAATCCACTCAAGAAACAAGAATTTACCTTTCAGCAAAGTTCAAGATATAACCTTGAAGTTACTGAAGACAGCAACCTAAAGGACTACAAACCTGAATAAGATACCTATGGCGTGCTAATGAACCAAGCTAATTAAAAATCTCTGTCCGATATATATGTGAGAGAGATTTTAAAAGGTACTGATACTTTTCATCAAGGTATTTGAGAAAGAGAAGAAAATTAAGGCTGTAATTAAGGCTGAGGCATAAATAAAGCAAATACTTGTATTTCAACCCTTCTCTGTCTCACTCTTTCTACCTAACTTTTGGTGAGACAAAAGTATTTCTACCTCAGTGCAGTGTTTGGCCAAAGTTTATCTCCTGGAACACTATAAGTTTAAAGATGTATCACCTGAATAGTATTTTGAGATCTGGCTTCCATGCAATACAGTAAGAAGAGTATTTTAATAAATTAGAATTACTTTAGCTGCTTATAAAGCTTAGTCCACATACTTTAGTTGCCGGGGTTCGCAGTCCAGTCCAGGTAAGAGCAGTCGGGCTGTCTGCCTGATATCATCACTGTCCACAGTTAAACTGCGCCGGTGCTCAGCATAGGTGATGGCCACTCTCATCCACTCCATCAGCGGTGGCAGAAGCATGAAGGGTCTGTGTAAACAAGGAAGAAACATGCATCACGGTTAATGTTGGCCTGCCACCTTGTACTGCAACGCACAAGAACAGTTAATTGTTTCCTGGGCATGCCTGTTGGAGGCTGGTAGAGATAAAAACCACCCGCAGAGGCCAATCCCGTCCCTTCGCTCGGCAAGACCGGCAGGTCACAGCAGGTGGAAAGAACGGGAAGTGCCTGGCCTTGGTTATCTGAACTGCTTCTTACCCAAATCAGGGTCATGCTGGGCCACACTGGTCTCGTGCAATACGTTTTACCTGGTGGGAAACAGGGCCAGGCCGAATATGAGGGACCAACTTCTCTTATTAGTTCAAAGCCAGGCACCCTGACCGCAAGTAGATGATGCTTTGTGTTGAGTCAGAAGGGCTCTCCAATCAGGGCAGAGCTTATGTAGTTATTGTGTTTGTTGTTTTAAATAATAAACAACAATAAATAAAATAATATAGATAATAATAATAATAGCCATTTTAGTTACACCACTGAAATAGTAAGCAATTTGTGGAAAAGCAATCTATCTGTTCCTCTGCTGTTGTACAGCATCCAACACAGTCAGGTTTTACTCCATATGAAAGGTAAAGCAATAAGGGAATATAAATAAGGTGATAATGACATCAAGAACAGCCATTTTGGCCTAACTTATGAAGAGGCCCCCTTTTCTCCTGCTATAAGAATGAACCCAGTACTGAGATTACACATTAATATACAGGTACTATAATAGCCTCATGCACAATGCATCTCATCCATCCTCTATATAGCCGGATCGATCTATTATTTGCTTGATTTTCCCCCCAAGGATACCTGCTACCCTCATGGAAGGCTCAGGCATGCCAGCTGTAATTGAAAACACCTTTCCCATTCCCAGTAACAAATTTATTAATGCTGGGAAAAACACCCTTTTCATTTAAGCCTTCAAAAGAGAATAAGCGAGGGGATAAGGTACCAATTCCTTTACAAATTTCAGGGGAAAAAAAGACACATACCAGCAAATATAAAATTATTCTGACATTAATGAAAGCAGCTGAACCCATGAAAGGCATTTTCAAAACTGTGCATGGATATGTGTGTGCACATATGTGAACACAGTGAAGACTAAGCAGCACCAATCCTGTTAAAAACCATTTACCGGTAATGGGATTTGCGAGCAGCACTCCCTTTGTGTGACTTTGCACGTCCTTCAGGGTGAAATAATGCCACTCTGTAAAATAGGAGCCATCTGTTTCCATTTTGCTGGTTACGAGGTGCACTCTAAAACACTGCCATTATCTCTTTACAAACATGTGGGAGGTTCTTCCCTCTCCTTCATCTCTTCTTCTGAGTAGCAAAGCAGCAGCTACAAAGCCAGAGGTCCTTTAAAACACCTGATCAGTCCTGGATTGCTAATACATTAGTGTTTTTAAGAGGCCATCTACTTACTACTTTTACTAGTTTACTTCCATGACAAAACAACCAAAATTTTCAACAGTTTGAAAATTCCCCAGTAGCTCATCAGTTGAAAGACTTTCTGGAGGTCTAGCTTGAATCTCCCAATCCACGTAGGCTTTCTAACTTGCCCCAGACAAGGCATGCTAAAAGCACCAGAATTAAATACACAAAATTAGAAGGGACAAAAACCTCAGAAGCAATGGAAAAAACCTCATCTTACAGGTGGTATCTACCACCTTCCACGGTAGATAAGATATTTAGACCCCATCACAGCTTCATGTTGATCCAGCACACTCTTGATTATCTTGCCAGGTACCTGTTACACTCAGCACCGGGCAGCAGGAGACTGTGGTCAGCCAACAGAAAATAGCATTGAGTCTGCACCAGAAATAATGTGTCATGATGAAGTTTCCATTCTGCACAAAGTTCATGTGTGCCAGGGTTATAAACTGCTTATGTGCACAAGCAGACCTGGACTGTGGCAAACCTGGTTTGGGAGAAAGGGGAAGGAGAAAGACTTTTTTGTTTGTTTGTTTGTTTTTAATCTCAACAGACTTTTCCAAAGGCTTTAAAACTCACAGACCACCTAATGACCCTGTGCCTGAAAGATAACAGACTTTGGATTGCAAAAAGAAATGCCAAAAAGGCTATTTTCCTCTTACTGCCATCCTAATTTGTCCCAATCACACCACTGGCATTGCTGTGCAAGTTGGATAAATCCTTATTCTATCAGGAGGGACTATAGTGACTTCAATTTCCGTTTTGTCATAAAAGCTTTACTTATCTTGAAAACTTCTAGCTTGAGGATGGGCTTTCTATTCCCTCCACAGGCCACCCAGAGACTCTTCTTGCACCCAACTATTTCCTTTCTTCACACTGGGGGCATGCTCTGGGCACAGGTCTCTGTTACGGTGCCTGCTGATGCAGCAGTAGATAAGCAGCAGCATCACATGATCTAAGCAGAGAGATGTGGTTCCACTGAATGAAACCTGGGTCGCGTTGCACAAAGAAAATAAATGCAAGTATTCGTTTTCTAGAAAATAAAGTGGCCCTTAACCTGGGTGCCTGTCTGCCTTAGGGAAACACTGATCATTTCACAGTCTGAAAAAAAACACCAGAGAAGCTTTCATGGAAAATTAACCAGGAGATGCTGCAAGCTAAAGAATTAATTTCTGTCTCTGCACTTCTGTCTGTACCACGTTCTGTACTGTGCATTTTCCTCAGGACTTTCTGACATTCAGAAGCACTTGGCAGCTCATTGAATCCTGCACAAGTGATCCAGCCCTGGGAAACTGTCTTACTCCCAGCAGTCATTCACTAGGGCCCCATGCTCTCGATTTCTATGAAAAAAAGCCGCCATGGCTTTGCTCAGTTTCTTGACATAAAGTTGTCTTCAAGTGATACCACACGTAAACTGGGCGAGTAAAATGGACACCAATCACCTACTAAACACCTTGTAAAGAGCCACAGAAATGTCTGACATAGTTATGTGCTGTCAATATTTTATCCCAGATTCTTTGGAACTTTCTCCTTTTGCAATAGGACGGTCACTCCATTCCCAAAGAGATCAGGTTGTAGCTGGGCAAGATGTGCTCTGAGAAAGAATCGACTCTATTGTAGGCTTTTTCCCCTCATTTGAGCTAAACCATGTTGTTTTATTTAGACATAACCAAGGATGGCGGCAGCAGCACTTGGCAGAGAGTTTATACCAAGTTATGACTTTTTCCTGGAAAATGTACTACACTCATTTATCAGAACGGCCTAGAACATGACTGGTACATGGAGATGATGTGTGGCAGTCCAGGAGGGTGTGTTGTGGAATCACAGACTTTCAGTGTCAACTCAAGCATCACAAAGAAACCAGTCCCGAAAGTGGGCTCTTCTGAGGATTTCTGACAGCCCTGGGACCAAGACACTTCTGGCAGAGGTGAGTTAACGATATGTGAAAGAGGAAAGAGAGGTTAGAAAAAAAAGGTAGAAAATGCCTTCCTCTGCACTCAGTGCTAGGACAATGCACTTGGGGCTTGCCATTCAAAGGCTTGGAACAGATGCCATCTCAGATGAGATCAGGAAGTCTTGCCAGAAGAAAAAGCCATGCTACCACATTGCTTTCTCCTACCTGGGTCCAGTGACAAGTTTGCTGAAGAAAGGAGGGGAGGAGGCAACATGTTCCCTGTGCTATTTTTCATAGTCTCTTGATTTGCTACAGCAAAACTAAGAGGGAGCCAACAGTGACAGCAACATCAAGAAAGAAAAACCTCATTCTTCTAAACCAGAATCTCCTTCTTCTAAAGCAGGAAAGAAAATACTGTCCTAATGGAAGTAGGTGAGAATGGCAAAATTTGTCTCCCTCTTGGTAGCTGGAGCTGGCTGAGACATACACATAATCTACAGTGTCCCACCCATTCCATCCCCTAGTTTTCTCAATGGTTTGACTGAACAAGCTTTCTTTTCCACCATGTCATGCTGATGTGGGAAAAGTGACATGTTTACAGTTTGGATTCTCAAACACTAAACCCCTTTTTGAGCAACAGGAAAAAAAAAATCTCAGAGTATGCAGTTATATATGAATAAAATAACAATAGAAATGACAATTTAGAAAAATAAATCAAAATCTTTGCTCCAAATCACAACCAGCTTCAGTTAGGAACCATTCTTTTCAGGCTGAAAATATTTTACTTAATTTGCAAAAACTTCCCAAAGTTCACAGAGAAAAGATAGGAATAACCATGCTGGATCAGATTCAAGGATCATCTCAATACATGCCACGTCTTTCTGAGCAGACAGTCCCAGATCTTCACAGAAAAGGAAGAAATTTATTCACAGCCAACTGGCCCAAAGAGAAAGTTTTCATCTGAGCTCTCTTGATACAATGACTGGCTCACATCTTAAAAGATAAAAGTTCTCAGATTTTAGTGGATCATTATCAAGTTACTAAGGTCTTGGCTTGGATATGCCATGACATTAACTTCCACAGTTAAGCAAGTTATCCTTCAGTCAGACACTAGTGGAATGAAAAACATCTGGATAATATTACATTTATTAGGATCCTTTCTCCACTGAATCTGCCTTCACAGTTTCCTCTGCTTATAGAATATCAAACAGTACAAGAATAGTTTAAATCTAGAACTGGCGGCTCTGGTCTGTCTTAGCAGTCCTAGTAACCAAAGACAGGAAAACCACCTTTGCCGCCCTTGTCTGCAAACCACACATATAAGGTGCAGTATCAGAAAGGTTTTATTCCACATTAACTGCTAATCAAAGTAAATTCAAGCTCACTAAAAGTGCCCATGAAGTAATCATTAGGAATCTAAAAAAAAAAAAAAAAAGCCTTCAACCCTGTGGTTTATTTATTACAATCACATTTACAAACTTTGCTTTAACAACAGGGAAAAGACTCCCTTTTCGGGCTGAAAGCAAGTACTCGTGCTGCTCTGGAATGTGCCAGGCGTCTCATTAGAAAAACATATTTGTAACATCTGCATGCTGTGGCAGAATGAACTCTTGGTTTCTAGACAGACAGAAAATAATTAAAACCAACTTAAACTGTATGTTGTTGATGATAAGAGTCAGATAGATATACACAAGAGTTTTAACTAGAACAATATGGTCATAGTTACACGGCCAAGGATGTGACCGAGATCCATCCACCTCCCACAGACATACTCTGGGCTATTTGATCCCTGAAGGGCACTATGTGTAGCCAACTCAACAGAGGAAATGCAGAGGAAGGGAAACCACTGATCGTGCTCCTCTTACTCCTCCCAACTCGTTGACATCTTCATAACTGAACGATTGCTGAAAACTACTGCAAACAATCTGGGAGATGATCTATTCTTGCGTGACTCTGGATGTAGCCACAGACTTAACCTCAATATATAGGTGCATGCAAGATCAGATGCAAGTCACTCCTCATAGTACTTGGAGGTACTAATGCATGAAAAGCTGGACATGGGCCAACAGTGTGCACTTGCATCTTAGAAGACAAATTGCATTCCAGGTTGCATCAAGAGAAGTATGGCCCACAGGTCAAGAGAGGCAATTCTTCCCCTCTACCCTGGTGAGACCCCACCACTGCATCCAGCTGTACTGGATGCACTGTACTGCATCCAGCTCTAGAGCCCTCAGCACAAGAAAGATGTGAACCTTTTGGAGCAGGCCCCAAGGAGGGCCACAAGGATTATCAGAGGTCTGGAGCACCTCTCCTACAAAGTCAGGCTACAAAGTTGGGCTTGTTCAGCCTGGAGAAGAAAAGGCTCCATGGGGACCTTATAGCAGTCTTCCAGTACAGGAAAGCTGGAGAGGGGCTGTTTGTAAGGGCATGTAGCAGTAGGATGAGGAGCAGTGGGTTTAGGCTAGAGCAAGGCAGGTTGACATTAGACATTAGGAAGAAGTTTTTCACTCCGAGGGTGGTGAGACAGTGGCACAGGTTGCCCTGAGATGTGGTGGAGGACCCGTCCCTGGAGCCATTCAAGCTCAGGCTCAAAGAAGTTCTGAGTAACCTGTTCTGGTTAAAGGTGTCTGTACCTGTTTACTGCAGGGGGGTTAGACTAGACAGCCTCTGAAGCTCCCTTCCAACCTAACGCATTCTGTGATTCTAGGATTACGAGAGGACTTACCCTGGTTTGCAAGCTGTTCATTCTCTAAGTACAAAATGCTTTCCAGACAAGATCTAACTGTAGCAGAGCCCTTTCACAACTGCTGCTCTGAAGGAAGTAGCAGTTGCATCTGCTGGGCAGGTGGGATGAAAATGCATCTCACCACTGCCCCCAAGCCTGCCCAGACTGGCAAAAGGACGCCTTGCACCTGCATGCCACTTGGAAGTTGCTGACAATCATTGCTGCTTTTACAATTTAAGTTTCTAAAAACTCGGCTTGTGCCGAGTTACATGGCAGGTGAGAAACTGCCTCAATCTGTTGGTGAATAACAAATAAAACATGTTTCCCCACAAAACATTCCGATGTGTGGAGGGCTGGTACCCAGGACCAAGTGGACAGACCAAGGAAAACTTCCCATGTGCAAAAATTCCTCCCTCAATAGAAAACATTGGCACTTTTTGGAGCAGGACATGAATACAAATGACGTGCATTAAAGAAATGAGCCTGCAACTGCATTCTATGTGATAGGGAGAGATAACACAGGCAGAGAGCCAGAATGGCTTGTCAGCTATTCTTAGAATAACCTTGATCTCGTGGGCAGAAAACCCAAGAGGTAACTCCCACAGTTTGTTCCAGCAGTGATGCTGGCAAATTAACAAGTCCAACATTGCTATCTGTGAGCGGATTTATTTGGGGTCACTGTGATACTTTAATAGCCTGAGCTGAGACTCCTCCTTAATTTCTTTCTTTCTTTCTTTCTTTCTTTCTTTCTTTCTTTCTTTCTTTCTTTCTTTCTTTCTTTCTTTCTTTCTTTCTTTCTTTCTTTCTTTCTTTCTTTCTTTCTTTCTTTCTTTCTTTTCCTTCCTTCCTTCCTTCCTTCCTTCTTTCCTTCCTTCTTTCTTATACTTAACTGCCAAAGGCACTAGTAGGATTGAGGTAACAGGCCTCTTAGTTATGACTTCAATCTGATTTGCCAACATGCATATGTAAAAAACCAAAGCCAAAACCAATCTGCCAAACTCAATCACTGAACTAATTTTCAGGGCCCATTTGTAAAATCCTGAAGGCAGAGCATTGCCACACTGATGAAAATTGCCTGAAGCTCCCCAGTTACAACTGTGTGAACAAAGAGCTAAAAAGATAAATATTTTTGTACAGTTCTGGAATACGGAAAACTAATTAATTGTAACTGCAAAAATTTGTTCAGGTAAACAAAGGCAACCCTCACCAAAGCAAAGGCTTTTCATATTAAATAGAGAAACGTTTCCCATTTACCTTACAGCACAAGCCAAAAACTAATCAGTATTTCAAAAGAGAAATTTTCATACACAAATTAATGGTATCTTGAGACAAAGAATTTCAAAGTTAAAAAGATTATCTTGTAATTTTCAAGACTAAGAAAAAGTTGATGAAACTTCTATCCTTCGAATGCTTGACTGATTTTACACTTCTGTGCCGTGCCATGCTGCTGTGAGCATGGCCTTCTTGTAACGTCAATCTCACAGAACGTCAACGTCACTGGTTCCTTAATGGAAATCTAAGTAATCTTCTGGCTTTTCACATTACTACTTTAGCATGGTGGCATGAGGAACACACCGACACATGCAGATGAAAACAATAGATTTTGGAGCTCTCTCAGGTACAGCAATGCAATGTGTGCACTAAATTCTCTACCTAATAGAGTAATTGCACAACCTAGGTTCTGGCTGCTGTGTTACCGTCACAGAGGGTCTCACAAAACAGCCACAATTTAAGAGTCCACTTTCTTGACTAAAAGACAGTCAAGCCCACAGGGTGTTGCATTTGTGAATGGCTAGGCAGTTGTTTTCTCTCTAAGTCAGGGCCAGGTGAGGCACGTAAGATTTGTTATTAATAAAGATTAGCAGGAGGAGTAACATAACTGCTGGATGAAATAGAGGTCAGTAGGGCATTCTTTTTAATTATGATTTTGCAAAGGAACATCACATTGACCTAACCATTACGATGAAGTCAGTCCTTTCAGACTAGAAACCCCCTCACACTTCCATTTTGTGTTTAAAATTGTGAAATCTCCCAATTTTAAACTCTTTTTATACTTCTGTCACCATGATTTTTAGGATCATAAAATCCTTTGATTGACAAAGGATGTCAGTGAACCTAAACAGCACACAAACTGCAGGCGTAGCTGCTTAACTATGGGATTCTGATTGACAGACTCAATAAATTTATCCTGAATTTAGAGTACATGTGCATTAAATTTCAACATTTGGAGCTGCAGATGCCACAGATTCCAGCTATTAAGTGTGCTTTCAGCATGGTTACTTAGATCTGCTGGGTCTGCTGCTGAACAGTGTCTTGTTTTGACTGTTATAGCCAAAACATGTTAGGTTTCAGTTCCTCAAGATATACCCACAGGAGAACTTTAAGCAGGTAACAGCTGGGTCTAACCATGAACCATACACACAGGGCAAATATAGTTAAGCTGAACAGATTTTGCTACTTTGGGTATGAGTAGCCTCCTAACATCTCTACTGAACTATAAAAACTGTGTTGATTTCTCTTAGAAGAAGGTCCATAGATCTAAGACCAGAGTTGTACACTTTCTCAAATAATGAATGTGAGTGCTGCAGACAGCAGCCATAGTTGACAAAACACCATGTCCTTTGGCAAGTCTGCTCTCAAATCTTTCAAACGCTGCTGGCTCATAAAGCTAACGCAGCTGCTTCTTCAGAAGGACAAAGCGATCCACATGCACACTGCAGAATCCAGCCGGTAACCTCAATGATTCCTCAAAACACATGTACTGCTCCCCCAGAAGTAGGGAGGAATCTTCACAGATGACAATCTTGCAAAGGAGAGCTATCAAGGCACTCACCTTAAAATCTTGACACAATCATGCAGGCCGTTGCCTATACTGCTAGCCCAAACAGGAGCCCAGTAGCAGAAGCAATGCTTTCCTACACAGCAACGTAGCGTGCTACCAAAGTTTTGGATCTCATACGCTGAACTACAGAGTTGCAGATTTGATGCTGAGTTTGCAAATGACTAAGACACTAGCAATGTTTATACCCATGACATCTGCAGTACAGCCTAGGAGGTAAATTAGAAACCCAACTGTCATAAAACACTCGTATCAAGGTTATCTGTTACCCCATCTCTGTCTCTCTAAAAAGACACACTTAAATTGACTTATCCTAATAGATTAGATAATCATTCTAATTCGGGGTGAGTGGAGTTTTCTCCACACAGCTAAAACCTGTTCTTGCAACAGGTCCAACCTGGTGCTTCACTTCGCCATTGCAGGGGGTACAGCACTATGGTTACTACAGGAACACTGAGGAATTTCAAGCTCCAGCTACCCACTCTGCTAATAACTACTGTGACAAAATAATAGCTTTTGTTTCTAATACCATACTACGAGGATATTTTTGTTTTTCAGCCCTGTTAAAATAGGGCTGCTAGAGAGCAGATCTAAACCTGATTAATGATATGTTAAAAATTACATTAAACATGCGTCAGTCCTGGTACCAAGTGCAATGTGCATCATTATTCTTTTTCAGCTCACTGACAAAAATATTCTCATTCAAAATCTTCATCTTCTCTACACTACCTGTTGCTTGCATAAACTTTTCTATCAACACCCCGTGCTCTGCATTCCAAACACAAAGGAAGACTAATCAATGAAGTATATTACGATACGGGGGAAAGACACCTTCCTTCTTAGCATTTTTACCTCAAGGAAAACAGAAGAAACAACGTTATTTGAGAAATAAACTATTTTTCATTCGCCTTCACAGCAGGTACCTCTGAGCCCCAACTATATGAATAAAGCTGTCTATAAACCAACCTGTAACTTGTCAGTATCCCAGGACAAATGCCCTTCCTACAGGTACAGTCAGATGAAGTTCATTTGGCCACTGACCCTTCAGCATAATGAACATCTCAACACAGAGAGTTTAGCAGACTAAAAGACGTTCCAAAGTGAATTAATTAAACTCTTGTAACTTCTTGTATAAGGAAAAAGGGCATGCCCAGATGGGAAGTCATTTAAGGAACATATGTTTCTGTGGCGTTCTAACGCATCAAGATCTATCTTCAGATAGATTTTATCCAAAAAGGCAGAAAAAAATGCCAGGACACCTTGTCTTACTCATTTCTTCATATCTATAATGCCTTTTTTCAGTAACACATGCTGTAACAGTTTTAAGTTTCTTTGAATTATTTTCCTTCATTATTTACTCTAGCTTACAAGTGAGTCTTCAAACAGCAAGACACAGACAACACAAGGTGCTTACGGGCACTGAAGATTTCAGTTTGCTCCAGCCTGAGAATCCAGGCAGCTAAGTTGCCAGGCTCTCTCATTTTCTTGCACCTTCCTTTTTATCTGAACAGATGGAAACTTAAAAGCAGAAGCCAAGAACTTAACACGGGCATCTTTACAGTAGTTACAGTAATTACTGTAGCTGAAGTAATTGCAGGGTGGTAGCACAAACACACGCATGCACAATGGCTGTCATCATTTCTAAAGAAGACAGCCAAAGATCATTTCTCTAGTTTTCAAACATTTTTACAAATAGGGGACATTTGCCAGAAAAGGCTTAGGTCAAAGACAGTCTTTCTGGGGATTTCCAGCAAGTGCTGAGTTCTACTGTCTACTTAGGACAGCCTAACAGCCTGGGTTTTTTGGCACATGGCTTCACATACAGACACTAGCATCACGTTTTTGTACCACTGTCTATGCTCTTTTTTATCTGCAATGCTTTCCCTGTGTGCCAAGGCTGGAGAGACTCTCTCCAATGGAGTGTACCTATATTCTGTGAAGTCTGCGCTGTTTGATTTCGTATCCAGTGAGATTCTTCTCCTCGAAATTTTGCAGAGAATGTAAATAATCCATGTTTGTACCACACCCCTGCTCCAATACAGAAGATCAGAAGATACCAACTACTTTGGAAACACTCCATTAACACTACAAATTGCTTACAGCCAGTAATATGGGCAAAAGGCTAGGCTGTCCCAGGTGTGAGATATACAGAGTTAAAATAAAAAGATTGAGCAATTTTTGTTTATAGAAACAACATAAAAGACTTGGAGGGCAGGGAATCTAATTCAGAGGAGACTGCATTGCCAGTTTCAGCAGTTACACTTGGATGAATTTGATCCTCAGGGTTTGCAATTAATTCACTACTGCCAAGGTCGCCTCTCACATTCCAATTCTGCAACCTTTGAATTATAAAGAAATGAGCAATTAAAAAATTATGAGACTTAAAAATGCTCAATAGATGATGCCAGGCACAGGCAGGAATATTTCCAGGAATCCAAACATAACTACTGTCTGTCATCTAATAGACTTCAATGGACTTGGTTTTAATTCATTTCACATCCCAACACTATGGTGCTCACAGCACGCACAGACATGGGGTAATAATGAAAAACATCTTTTCCTGGATACCTCTTCAATCTTTAAGTAAGAAAACCAGGAGCTTGTATGCGGGAGTCCCACTAGCATAGGATCTGAGTCTGTTAAAAAGTCAGTAGTTTCTAAGTGTTTCTGTTTTGTTTTTTTGGGGGTTGTTTTTTTTTTTTTCTTGGCTAGCTGTTACTACTGTAATATTTGCTGAGGTGTCACCAGGGAGGTGAAAGCTGCTCAACACAAGTGTGATAAAGCTACTAACTCCTACTATTAAATTGTACATGCTGTCAACACTGTGGATGATAATGAAATATATTGCAACTATTTAGTATGGGTTCAACAAATGCAGGATCCTGACCACGGTCAGGAACAGCACTGTCCGTGAACAGGTAATTTTAGTCAACAGACACACAATGATTGTAGCTTACTGGCCTCTGAAATAGGGCCATTCACTCCATCTTCCTTGTGAAATAGTCAATCTGCAAATCCCAAATAATTCTGACATAAACTGGTCAGAGATGGTTAAAATACATGACAAAATACAGGCAAAAGTACATGGTAACAGCTTCTCTCAGTGTTGGTGGAGGAAGCTAATTAGCTAATTAATAATTAGCTAAAGGCTAATTTATAGCCTTTTTATTTTTCTGATAAATCTATTAACCTAATCTTTTATCAATAGCAAGTAGCTTTCTTCTTTCCTTCACAAGAAGGAGGAGCACATTTTTATGCCCACTCTGAACAAGCAATGCCATAGTGGCACCGTCCAACGTAAGGCTTCCCTCTCTTTCCCTATATTAAATTAGTATATTTATATTGAAACAGCTTTGGGGGAGGGGAATAAATCAATGGGATTGGTGTGTGGAAGTGGAACTGGAATATGCCCACTGACACAACTTTGTGTAATCACCCCGCTGACTTCAGGGATACTGTGAGTGCACTTAAACACTGTTAAACAGGAACGTATGATTTCAGCATTTTTCTCTCTCAAGGCAAATGACTGAATAAGCACTTACTTGTATTATACATATATACCTACTCTTGACTGGTGAAGCAGCTGCAGACAGAATAGAAAGATATTAAGATCTGTCAGACAAGAGATACCAGAACTTTTTTATGGCAGAGCTTTTCATTGAACTAAGTGTATCAAGTTCTGTTCCTGATGTGGCACAGTAAAAGTGGGATCTGGCTGTAAAATAAAAGAATTCAGACATAAATATATTAAATTTGAATTAGGAAAGGCTAGGCCAAAGAGAAATCTAAAAGACAGACAATGATGTAGCCATTGCACTTAATAAAATTCCATAAACTTGCAGTTAAAAAGCGTAGAGAGGGAGAAAAAGCCTCGTGACAGATCAGTTAAGAGTCTGGAAACATCCATCTGGCGAAAAGATTTGTCCTGGAAAGCCTGAACCAGCTCTGAAAGCAGTGCTACTTCTCAGTGGTGTTGAGGATGCAGCTCAAGCAAACACAGGTTTCAGCAGCAGGCTCTGCAGGTTATTCCTGATTTTCCTTCCTTTTCTGCCAGTGGGATGCCCATGCAGCACAGAGCAAGACTTTCTGGAGACAATTCACATTAGTAACTGGGAAGTTAGTATACTCTTTAGTATGAATCGGTATCGTCTAAATTTGATCTGCGTGACCAGATCACTCAAACAATTTCAGAATGAACATTGTTGAGCTGGGCTTGTTCTGAACAAGGGTAAGAAAGCTGCTAACCATGAGGGAAGGAACCAAAGGCTCTCATTATTTCTAATGATGCACCCAGAGATCATCAAGTAAAAAGATCAAAGCAACACTTTTTCAAAACATGAAATTTAGAAAATGTGAGGAGGAGGCCACTGTCATCAGATGTTCACTGGGGATTCAGAAATAGCCATAGCACTGGGGGTCTCTATTTGCATCAACTACTGCAGGACTCGTGACAGGGAAACTGCACCAGAAGGCTCTTAAAAGTAGCGCTGAAGGAAAGCAGATGCGGAGACCACTTGGAGATTATTTTTTTAAATGGCATGTATCAGATGTGTCTGAAGACAGATGGAATTTTACCAAGTATGAAAGAGAAAATAAGGTCATATGGCCACTTATGGTCTACTCAATCTGGTCTAAGTATTTGAATTTAAGAGCATAATAAACCAAGATGCAAAACTTGATCACTGTCGAATCAAGGGACACTTAGACAGGATTTTGATACTGTATCAGGAACTATTTAGTCCCGTGTCTGATTTCCATGCTAGCCGGGGTAAATTTGGATTATATGCCACAAGATAAAAAAAAAATCTCAACTGTTCTCACTGACAACAATTTGAATCAATAGCTTGAATACTGGACAAGTACAGCATTTGAGCAAGCAGCACTCAAAAAGAGGGTGAAAGGGCAACCGTATTTTCTTCCTGCAGGATCAGATGCATTTTTCACCCTTTCCCTATAAATAAAGTTTCAAAGCAGGCGTTGCTGGAAATACTCCACAGAGAAAAACCCCAAGCAGACAGCTCGCATCCTTCCACCTGCCCAGCTAACATGGCACAGGAGAGCAGGCACCAGTCCATTTCTACTGCTTGACCCTATTAAAGATATAGTTTTCACGCTTGTCCATGGGATCACGTGAGGTAACAGATGCGATGGGAGCACTCCTGTTGGATGTAGAGCAAATTCTAGGCCCCTTTTGAGCCTTTCAGATAGCAGTAGCCATCCAGCTGAAAGCAGAACGAGCAGGAGCCTTTCTGAAGGATTCCATGCGACCAGGAAGGAACCAAGTGACTTCATGTTTGTTTGCAATCACATCACATAACAGACAACTCTAGGGAAGAGGCAAATCTGAGGCAAGTCTCCTTTCTTAGGAGATGCCCCCACCCTCGATGACTACAGTTGGCTTCTTGCAGTGTCCACAGCTTTTCCAGCTGAAGAGCTGTGAACTTCCATCAAACTGGCAAGCCCCAAAATTTTACTGTTGGCAGCTGACATATCCTACGTCAGCTCTAGAATTTCACTGGTGCTTTACTGGATTTTCACTGACAGAGTCAGATGGGCACAGTCTGTGTGCTTCTGCTGATGTAAACCATTTTATACTCACTGACTGGTGGAATAAAATAACACACCAGCAAACTCAGACAACGTGTAAAGCTTGGCATGTCTGCAACATGGATAGCTCAGAAAGTACTGACGTGGACGGACCCATGGGCAGTGAGGGACAAGCCCAGAATTACTTCTGGAGTGTTCTACAGACTAACAAGATCAACACTAAACAAACACAATATATAGATTTTTTTTTAAACAGGGCAGCTGGGAGAGGAGGAAGCTTAGCCTACCAAAGACACACAGATACACAAGGAAGCAGGATCCAACTTTTTTTTTCCTATTCTTAGGTATTAGATCATACTAAGCTTCCTGCAAAAAACAAACAAAAAAAAAATTAAAAAATGCTGGAACTCACACACTAACCAAAAAGAGACAGAATGAGGGCAGTCAGTGGTGTCTATTCCTAGCTTGAAGGCTAGACAACTATCCTGGCCAAGTCAATTAACCTAGGGTAGATTGGTCTACCCAGCTGTAAAGCAAGTTAATATTGACCTCTATTTGTGCTCTATGGGGAGCAGACAAACACTCCCCATGATAAATATCACAGAGAGCATTCTTGCCTCGACACACCATTCAAAATAACACACAAGCTTTATATTCCACTTGGGAGAAAGTGAAGAAGGGAGAAAGAAACTTCACTTACCTTTAGATAGCCCTTCTCAAGTCCCAGTATCACCAAAAACCCCAGCAAACATGCTCTGAGGCTTTGGGACATGATCTCTCACCGCAGAGTGCTCCCAAGCTCAGCCAGCCTGACATAAGCAATGGGAAAAAACCCAAAGTAGAAACACAGCAGAGAGAGGAAGTGCAATGTATCTGCTCACTCTTCATGGTCCAAAACCACATTGCCTGACCCCTGACACATACAGGCTATGATCTCTGAGAAACTAAAAATCTCACTGCCCAGCAGAGATGCTTTTTTGAAACTACAAAGAGACTTGCTCTCTGACAACACAGAGGAGCTCTTTGCCCTCGGGTGGTCAGGTGTAGCCTACCTAACTCAGTAAAGCAGCTTGTTCTCATCTCAGGGTCTAATTCATTTTCCAAAGTATTGCCCAAGTGGCACCCTGTATTTGCCAATACTTCCTCAGGTGGCCTATTGGACACTAAACAGCAGATGTTTTACTGTCCATGCAGCAAATATGGTCATTTTGGGGTCTGAGTGGGTCATGACTTGGTCATACAGAAACCAGCTGTATTTGTTGTGGAAATGTTTCAAATGTTTTGCTTAAGACACCCGAGTGCTTTCTTTCTGCCTCCTCCTCTCCTCCTGCTTCAATGCCTTCACCTGGAGGTAAGTATCAGAACCAGATATAAACAACCTACCAATTTCCCAGAGTTTCAGTCTATTGGTATCCCAAATCATTCACATGCTGGAGGCCAAACCAGAAAGTTTGCTCTATTTGCCAAGCTCTAGAGAGATGACTACATTGACCACATTCCTGCGGGACTCTACAGCTTACACACCCCAGTTCTCTACCTGACATGGTGTTTAGCATGGATAAGGCACATAGCTTAGAACCACAGAACAGTCTGAGTTGGAAGGGATCTTAAAGACCATGTAGTTCTATGCCCACCACCCACCACACCCACCATGGGCAGGCAGGGACAGCCTTTACTAGACCTAGTTGTGGAAAAGCTGCATCCAACCTGGCAAGGGATCCAGAGGCAGCCACAGCTTCTCTGGACAAGCTGTGCCAGGGCCTCACTACCCTCACTGGGAAGAATTTCTTCCTAGTATCTTGCCTAAATCTACACTCTTTTAGTTTAAAAGTTTACCTCCCTTGTCCTATGACTACACTCCCTGAAAAACAGCCCCTCTCCAGCTTCCCTGTAGGCCCTTTCGGGTACTGGAAGGCTGCAGTAAGGTCTGCCCACAGCCCTCTCCAGGCTGAACAAGTTCAGCCTGCCTCCACAGCAGAGATGCTCCAGCCCTCCAATCACCTTAATGGCCTCCTCTGGACACACTCCAACTTCTCAACAATATCCTTCTTGTCCTGGGGACCCCTGAGCTGGATGCAGCTCTTCAGGAGGGGCTCACCAGGACAGAGTGGCAGAATCACCTAACTTGAACTGCTGGTCACACTGTTTTTTGATGCAGCCCAGGACGGGCATGGGATGATTTACTTGTCGGAGTTTAAACTGGCTCTGTTCATTGGGGTGCTTTGCATACCTAACTATAAGTGTGTATGTTTTCATACCTTGTACAGTTTGCTGCAGGTTATGTTCAGAAGCTCAGCAATGTTTTTTAAAGCCCTTTATGGCATAGGACAGCCTCCATTAGGCATGGTTTCAGAGCTTGAATTCTATGCTTGCCTTCATGTTGAAGTGAAGTACAGTAAAGACATTCCAGACCCTACAGTGTTATGGTTTTCATAGCACTTTGCATCGCAGTGTGACACACAGAAAGCTCACAGACAACAGAAAGCCAGGCCAGACAGATAGCAGACTGTCAGGTCTCTAAGTATACTGAACAACTCCAGTTCCTTCCAACATGGCTCATAGGTCTTCCCAAGATTTTTACCAAGTCTGCAGCTCTAACAGTCTCTTTGCTAAATTTCAGACTGGTATTCAATATCAGTAAACTTACAGAGCAGCCTAGAAACTGAAGCACAGGTAAACGCAGAATAGGTCAGCGTTACTGTCCTTGTTTGTGACCAAGATGTTTTTCAGTAGAAAACAAACTGGGATTGCAGTGCACATAACAAGTATGTTCCAGAGAGCGAGCATAAACACACAAAAGAGCAATGCCGACTTTGCAGCTGATTTAGCACAGCTCAGGAAATAATAAAAAAAACTGGGCTGCACAGCTTTGCCAAGTCACATTAGGTGAATCAGTGCCCTCATCTATCATGCCACACGCAGCCTCAACCATCTCCCCTCCTAAGTTAGGAAAGAGTAAACTATCTCCTAAACAAAGTGCTGCTAGCAATATTTATCCGACTGGCTGTGCTAAGTAATGTTCACAGAGGTCAATACAGTAAGAATCACAGAAATACATCTTGGAGCAAATGGAAGGTAGGGATGGATATTCGTTTCTGGTATACTGGGCAGTATTCACCTTATTTCCAGGTTTCCTAAACTTTTCAAAGTTTAAACCGATAGTTCTCAGGTTCTGACTTTCCCCTCCCAATATCAGGTTTTGCTCCATTTTAATATAACCTCCTTAATTGCCTTTACAGCTAAGTGCTGGTC